>CATNWA010016458.1:190000-202261 GCA_951230385.1 Staurois parvus | reverse complement strand
TAATAAATATACAAATACATTGCTTAAAATAATATAGCAATATTACATAAATATTATTGTTGTTGCTAATAATAATAATATAATAACAATAATAATAACAACGACAATAATAACAATAATAATAATAATAACATTTATGTAATATTGGAATATCATTTTCAGCAATGTATTTGTACTCTCTGATGTACACTTTTTAAATGATTAATAGTATTATTATTATTTTATGCTATATTGTTATATTATTGGAATCCCTATCTTTGTATTCTATGTACACTTTGTATATATATTGTTTGTTCATTTTCTCCGTTTCCTCGATGTTTGCTCAGGTCATAAACAGTCTGATTTGGTATTTTTGTGAACAAATTGTACAATTATTGTTCCATCGGTTTCGGTGGATTTATTGCTGAAAATAAGATGAGCGAAGTGGAGGATCTTCCATCTGTAGAACGTCTCATTAATATGCAGAGATGACAACGTTAGCCCAGCTGTCTACAAGCCGAGGTTCACAGCGCCGCCATGTCAGGTGATATTTGGGAATGCAAATTGTACCTGAAATGGGATCTAATGACTGTGAATGTCGGCGTCTTAACGCGCGATTTTCCGCGGCGCCATTTCAAAAGTCGTTCTTGTAGGACTTTTTCTGCAGTTTGTTGCGATTTCACACAGAGACTACAATAGAAATCGCTCTGCAAGTCGCACGGTTTGAAAAATCGGATTTGATGTGACCGGAGCCAGAGTGTGTGTCGGGGCTAAATCCTGGAAGCTGATTGGTTTCTAAGCCAATCACAGCCCCCTTTTACGTCATGATCAGTCGTGTCCAATGACACAGCAGATCTCCAGTAACTGCAGTTGCCGGTTATTATCAGCACTTTCATCACACTGTCACTGTATGAGGAGAGTACTGCCGATAAGCGGCAATTGTCAGAGTAGGGATCGGCACCGATCATCAGTGCCCAGCAGTGCCACCCACCTGTGCCTAGTAGTGCCACCCATCAATGTTGCACATCAGTGCTGTCAGTCAGTGCCACCCATCAGTGCCACCCATCAGTGCCCAGCAGTGCCACCCACCTGTGCCTAGTAGTGCCACCCACCTGTGCCTAGTAGTGCCACCCATCAGTGCCACCCATCAATGTTGCACATCAGTGCCATCAGTGCTGCCAGTCAGTGCCACCCATCAATGTTGCCCATCAGTGCTGCCAGTCAGTGCCACCCATCAGTGCCCATCAGTGCCACCCACCAATGGTGCCCATCAGTGCTGCCAGTCAGTGCCACCATCAGTGCCCATCAGTGCCACCCATCAATGGTGCCCATCAGTGCTGTCAGTCAGTGCCACCCATCAGTGCCCATCAGTGCCACCTGTCAATGTTGCCCAGCAGTGCTGCCAGTCAGTGCCACCCATCAATGTTGCCCATCAGTGCCCAGCAGTGCTGCCAGTCAGTGCCACCCATCAGTGCCACCTATCAATGTTGCCCATCAGTGCCACCCATCAATGTTGCCCATCAGTGCCACCCATCAATGTTCCCCATCAGTGCCACCCATCAATGTTGCCCATCAGTGCCCAGCAGTGCCACCCATCAATGTTGCCCAGCAGTGCCACCCATCAATGTTGCCCAGCATTGCTGCCAGCCAGTGCCACCCATCAGTGCCCATTAGTGCCACCCATCAATGTTTCCCATCAGTGCCACCCATCAATGTTGCCCATCAGTGCCACCCATCAATGTTGCCCATCAGTGCCCAGCAGTGCTGCCAGTCAGTGCCACCCATCAGTGCCACCTATCAATGTTGCCCATCAGTGCCACCCATCAATGTTGCCCATCAGTGCCACCCATGAATGTTGCCCATCAGTGGGCCACCTATCAATGTTGCCCATCAGTGCCACCCATCAATGTTGCCCATCAGTGCCACCCATCAATGTTGCCCATCAGTGCCCAGCAATGCCACCCATCAATGTTGCCCAGCAGTGCCACCCATCAATGTTGCCCAGCAGTGCTGCCAGTCAGTGCCACCCATCAATGTTGCCCATCAGTGCCCGTCATTGGTGTAAATCAGTGCCGCCTCATAAGTCTCAGCTCATCAGTGCCGCCTATCAGTGCAGCCTATCAGTGCCGCCTATTAGTGCCGCCTATCAGTGCAGCCTATCAGTGCTGCCTCATCAACACACATCAGTGAAGGAGAAGAATTACCTGTTTGCAAAATTTTATAATAGAAACAAAGAAAACCTTTTTTTCACAATCTTTGCTCTTTCTTTGTTTATAGAGCACAAAATCAACCCCCGGCGGGGAGTCAATACCACCAAAAGAAATCTCCATCTGTGAGAAACAAATGATATAAATCTCATATGGGTACAGTGCTGCATGACCGCGCAATTGTCATTCAAAGTGTGACGACGCTGAAGGCTTGAAATTGCCCTGGAGGGGGGGGGGGAGTGCCCGGTAGGCGAGGGGTTAATACCAGTCAGCTGATTGGGGTTCCCATTTGACTTTCAGCTAGCCTCCCCAGAGCTCCCCTTTACATTGGAGTCCCCTCTTATGTCAGACTCCCCATCACAATCCCACCCTTATATTAGGGCCCACATCAGAGCTCCCCTTTACAGTCCCCCATGCATCAGGACCCCCATCAGAGCTCCCCTATACATTAGAGTCTCCCTTACATCAAGGTCCCCATCAGAGTCCCCCCTTATATCAGGGCCCGCATCAGAGCTCCCCATTACACTTGAATCCCCCTCACATCAGGGCCCCCCATCAAAGCATTTTACATTTACATTAGAGTCCCCCCCCATCAGAGGGCCAGATAAAGTCCTGCAATGAGCTGGCTGTGGCCCGCGGGCCGTAGTTTGGAGACCCCGATAGACATTCAGCTGATCTCTTTCAGAGATGTTGAAAAGAAACTAGAAAAGCTCGCACACCCCATGTGGTTCTGGTGAGAAGCAAATGAATCATCACAAGACATTTTCAGACTCTAACCAATGCTCAGATCCAGGACTTTTTCAAGGGTGAGACATTTCTGGGGTCGGGTTCGGTTCCCTCGGCTGTCTCTTGTATAGTGAGTGGTGGGGAAGCAATGAAGTGCGGAGAGGAGATTAGTAACAAGCCACATTACACAATCAGAGCATTAGATGAGGTGTTTGTTTGGTGGCAGGAAATTCACATGTGTCACCCGAGCATCTGAAAAGAAGAATCAGATTCTTCTCTATGTCATTAGTGGGAAGCGCAATGACATCATACAATGGCTGAAATATTTCTGCTGTGTGACAGGAGCAGCAATAAAGGGAAAGAAAAGAAAAGAAAAAAGAGAGAAGGGAAGGGAGAGGGAGGGGAGGGGAAAGGAAGGGAGGGGAGAACGGAAGGGACGAGAAGAGAAGGGAGAGGAGAAGGGAAGGGACGAGAAGAGAAGGGAAGGGAGAGGGTGGGAAGGGAGGGGAGAGGAGAGAGAGAAAGGAAGGAAGGAAGAAAGAGAGAGAGAGAGAGAGAGGGAACACAGGGGAGAGAGAAAGAAGTAAAGAGAAGGAGACAGAGAGAAGGAAAAAGAGGGGAAGGGAAGAAGAGAGTGAGAGAAAAAGTGAAAGAGGATAAGAGCGAGAAGAGAAAGAAGGAAAGAGAGAGAGGGACAGAGGAAGAGAGAGAAGAAGAGAGAGAGAGGAGGCAGGAAAGAGGGAACACAGGGGGGAGAGAGAAAGAAGTGAAGAGAAGGCGAGAGAGAGGGGAAGGGAAAAGAGAGTGAAAGAGAGAAAGAGAAAGGTAAAGAGAGAGAGTGAGAGAAAGGGGGGGGGGGGCAAAAGGAGAGAGAAGGGCAGGAGAAACGGGGCAGAGATAAAGAGGGAGAAAGGAGAAAAAAGGGAGAGAGAAAAGGAAAAGAAAGAAAGGAGGAAGGAAAGAAAGAGAGAGGGGAGAGAGAGAGGGATATATATATAGAGAGAGAGAGAGAGAGAAAGAAAGAAAAGAAAGAACGAGAGAGAGAAAACAAGAGAGAAAGAAAGAAAGAAAGAAAGAAAGAAAAAAAAGAAAAGAAAAAACGAGAGAGAGAAAAAGAGAGAGAAAGCAAGAGAGAAAGAAAGAAAGAGAAAGAAAGAAAGAAAAAGAAAGGGTATGCTCAGGGTGAACCTGCTCTCATCTGTGAAAAGCACCGGGTGCCAGTGGTAGACCGGCCAATTCTGGGGTTCAATGGCCAATGCCAATCCAGCTCTATGGTGCCGGGCAGTGAGCACAGGGCCACTGTGGAGAGAGAAAGAAAAGGGGAGATGACAGAGGCAGGGCAAAGAGAGTAAGAAGGGGTGTGAGAGAGAGAGAGAGAGAGGGGAGAGATAGAGTGAAGTGAAGGGGGGGTGAGAGAGAGAAAGAGAGGGGAGGTGAGAGGGGAATTGAAATAGAGGGAGGGATGGTGGGGGAGAGGGGAGGTGGTGAGAGAGAAAAGAGGGAGATGACAGAGGGAGGGTAAAGAGAGCAAGAGGGGGGTTGAGAGAGAGATAGTGGGGGGGGGGGAGAGAGAGTGAAGGTGTGAGAGGGAGGATGTGAAAGAGAGAGCAAAGGGTGAGGGTGGGGAGAGAGGGAGGGGGTGTGAGAGAGAGGGGAGGTAAGAGATGAGTTGGGGGGGGGATATAGAGGGAGGGTGGTTAAAAAAAGAGGGGGGAGGCAGTGAGTGAGAGAGAGAAAGGGGAGATGACAGAGGGCAGTGAGAGAAAGATAGGGGTGAGAGAGAGGGAGATGGAATGAGAGAGAGTGGGGGAGAGAGGAAGTGGGGGTGAGAGGGAGGGGGGTGAGAGAAAAGGGTTGAGAGAGTGTGGGGGGGTGAGTCCTCAGCTCCTTGGGTAAGTTCCTCCTGCCTCCCCATCCGCTCCATCCTGCCAGGTCCCACTTAGAGCCACATTCCTGTCTGAGAAATGTGTCCGGGGTTTTGAGGCAGACACATTATTCAGACAGACCTAAATATGCTGCCCCCGTATGACATCTGTGGAGCCTCTCATGGGGCCCCCTACTGACCCCGAGCCCTCGGCCAATGCCCACATGGTCAGTCCGCCCCTGAGCGTTGCTATAATGCATTGCATCTTGGTGGATTATGTTGGTACGTTTCGTTGTATCACAAAGCCTCCCAATGCTGACGTGCAGCAAAAATGCGTGTTTTCCCATAACGCACAGCTGTGATTGGACCCTTCATGATGTCATACGGCTTCATAACCTCAGACTGCTTTCTCTACCCAGAAAATGACAAGTTTGCAAAACACAAACACAAAACCACTGAATGATATAGAAAGCCGCCTTCTAGGAAAGGTCGCTGCGTCTCGTAGACGATGGTGCTCTTACCTTGCAATGGAAACATGAAAAAAATAAAAAATTCATAAAAAACAGGAGAATAATAATCAGCTGAAAAGACGCATCGTCTGCAGACATCGGGGGGCTGCAAAGATCGCTATGATAAACATTCGCACCAAATTGCACATTATTGAACGCACTGCTTGAAATTGCACGTTCTGGAAGATTTCTATCTTCTGTTCGTGGGCAACCTGAACTCTTGCAATGGAGTCATTACCGGGAACTATTCATGAGTAGAAAGGACATTTATATACCCAAAAAGCACATTTGACTGATAAAGCAGCAATGATTGATATGAATCCACCAATGAAATATGAACAAAGCACATCCCTCTATAGTGTGTCCTTGTCTCAGTCAAGAGGGTTATGGAGAATGCAAAAATCTGGTCCACCTCTGCATGGTAGTCAATCAGCTGCCAGGTTTTATTGTCAAAGCTGAAGCTAGAAACTAATTGGCTACCATGCAGAGGTGGATCAGAATCTGAGTGCTCTGGGTTTAGTAAATCTCCCCCTAAGTGTAATTTCTGTCTTCTGCCTCCTTCCTCTGCTATTAGCATGAGTCACTTCTGACAAGTTTTCCTGACACCAGGAGATACACGGTGTCAGTGGAGGGAGCTCCAGCAGATTTACAGCCTCAGCTTTGTTCCTGTGGTGCCATGTGGAGGGGGTGTCCCTTTCCTTCCAATCAGCTTTCAGAGCTCTCCTCTCTGAGTGTAACTTCAGCTCTCTGCTCCCTTGTTTCTGAACCCTCAGACAAGCTTTATAAATACAGCACTTTCAATGGATATGTAGAAAAGAGAAAGCAGATAAACAGGTACAACTTATGCAGGAGGATTTGTTTCATCTCTGAATATCACCTGAGGCCAGTCACTTCACTGGAGGTATGGAAAGGTTTACAACCACTTTAATGTGTTATTAAACCCTGGACCCCGCATTCACTATATTCGCTCTCCCCCGGACCCCACATTCACTATATTTGGTCTCCCCGACCCCGCATTCACTATATCCGCTCTCCCCGGACCCCCGCATTCATCTAAATCCGCTCTCCCCGGACCCCGCATTCACTAAATCCGCTCTCCCCGGACCCCGCATTCACTATATCGGTCTCCCCGGACCCCGCATTCACTATATCCTCTCTCCCCGACCCCGCATTCACTATATCCGCTCTCCCCCGGATCCTGCATTCACTATATCCGCTCTCCCCAGACCCCGCTTCACTATATCCGCTCTCCCCCCCGGACCCCGCATTCACTATATCCTCTCTCCCCGGACCCCGCATTTACTATATCCGCTCTCCCCCCGGGAGGACCCCACATTCACTATATCCACTCTCCCCGGACCCCACATTCACTATATCCGCTCTCCCCGGACCCCGCATTCACTATATCCGCTCTCCCCGGACCACGCATTCACTATATCCTCTCTCCCTGGACCCCGCATTCACTATATCCCCTCTCCCCGGACCCCGCATTCACTATATCTGCCGACCCCGGACCCCTGCATTCACTGTATCCGCTCTCTCCCGGGACCCGCATTCACTATATCTGCCGACCCCGGACCCTGCATTCACTGTATCCGCTCTCCCCGGACCCCGCATTCACTATATCTGCTCTCCCTTGACCCCGCATTCACTATATCCGCTGACCCCGGACCCTGCATTCACTATATCCGCTCGCTCTCCCCGGACCCCGCTTTCACTATATCCGCTCTCCCCGTACCCCGCATTCACTATATCATACATCGCTCTCTCCCTCTCCCGGACCCCGCTTTCACTATATCCCTCTCTCCCCCCGGACCCTGCATTCACTATATCCGCTCTCCCCGGACCCCGCATTCACTATATCCGCTCTCCCCGACCCCGCATTCACTATATCCGCTCTCCCCGGACCCCGCATTCACTATATCTGTCTCCCGGACCCCGCATTCACTATATCCGCTCTCCCCGGACCCTGCATTCACTATATCCGCTCTCCCCGGACCCCGCATTCACTATATCCTCTCCCCCCGGACCCCGCATTCACTATATCCGCTCTCCCCGGACCCCGCATTCACTATATCCGCTCTCCCCCCCGGACCCCGCATTCACTATATCCGCTCTCCCCCCGGACCCCGCATTCACTATATCCTTTTGCTCCTTTATTCTATTCCGGATCCCCTTTGTAGTTCATATTTTTTTGACTATTCACGATCAGTGCCCTGATGATCAGTGCCAAGCAGTGCCACCCACCTGTGCCCATCAGTGTCCAGCAGTGCCACCCACCAGTGCCCAGCAGTGCCCCTATCAGTGCCACCCCAGCAGTGCCGCCAATCAGTGCCGTCAGTCAGTTCCACCCATCAATGCCCATCAATGCTGCCCATCAGTGCTGACTATCAGTGCCCATCATTATTGCATGTCAGTGCTGCCTCATCAGTTCCAGCTCATCAGTGTCACCTATCAATACCCATCAGTGCTGCCTATCAGTGCCCATATGTGCTGCCTATCAATACCCATCAGTGCTGCCTATCAGTGCCCATATGTGCTGCCTATCAATACCCATCAGTGCTGCCTATCAGTGCAGCCTCATCCATGCACATCAGTGAAGGAGAAAAATTTCCTGTTTGCAAAATTTTATAATAGAAACAAAGAAAAAAAAATGTTTTTCAAATTTTTTGCTGCTTTTTTGTTTATAGCACAAAACATAAAACCTCCAGCGGGGATTAAATACCACCAAACGAAAGCTTTATTTATGTGAAAAAAAATTATAAAAATTTCATATAAGTACAGTGTCGCATGACTGCGCAATTGTCATTCAAAGTGTGACAGAGCTGAAACCTGGAAATTGGCCTGGGCAGGAAGGGGGTATAAGTGCCCGGTGGCAGGAAGGGGGTAGAAGTGTCTGGTAGGCAGGAAGGTGGTAGAAGTGTGCCCTGTAGGCAGGAAGGGGGTAGAAGTGCCCTGTAGGCAGGAAGGGGTAGAAGTGCCCGGTAGGCAGGAAGGGGTAGAAGTGCCCGGGTGGGCAGGAAGGGGGTATAAGTGCCCTGTAGGCAGGAAGGGGGTATAAGTGCCCGGTGGGCAGGAAGGGTAGAAGTGCACGTAGGCAGTAGAAGTGCCCTGTAGGCAGGAAGGGGTAGAAGTGCCCGGTAGGCAGGAAGGGGGTAGAAGTGCCCGGGGGCAGAAGGGGTAGAAGTGCCCGGTAGGCAGGAAGGGGGTAGAAGTGCCCGGGGGGCAGGAAGGGGGTAGAAGTGCCCGGTAGGCAGGAAGGCCCGGGTAGAAGGCCGGGGGCGAAAGGTCCTGTAGGCAGGAAGGGGGTAGAAGTGCCCTGTAGGCAGGAAGGGGGTATAAGTGCCCCATAGGCAGGAAGGGGATATAAGTGCCCTGTAGGCAGGAAGGGGTAGAAGTGCCCTGTAGGCAGGAAGGGGGTAGAAGTGCCCTGTGGGCAGGAAGGGGGTATATAAGTGCCCGGTGGGCAGGAAGGGGGTATAAAGTGCCCTGTAGGCAGGAAGGGGTGTATAAGTGTGCCCGGTGGGCAGGAAGGGGGGTAGAAGTGCCCGGGGGGCAGGAAGGGGGTAGAAGTGCCCTGTAGGCAGGAAGGGGGTAGAAGTGCCCGGTAGGCGAGGGTTAAAGCCAAAAGGGGGTCCCTCATCGAGATAGTCCAGGTGGACAAACCACATATCCGTATTAAAAGCTGAGAAAACAAATCAGATCATCTGAATATTCACTGTGTCCCAAATCCATCCAAACTACACCCCTACTCCCCAAAGGAGGTCTGCGGCAGGTTTCTGAGCATGCGCGTGGCCTGGACTGGGCATGCTCGCTCTTTCATCAGCCTTGTGTCCAGGAGAGATAGCCAAACATCCAATGTGCATGACACCTAAAAATTCCCGGCTCCATCTACTAATAAAAGATGTAAAGTCCCTCCTTTCTCTTCCCCACTTTATTCTTTCAGTTGGAAATTTCCTTTAAAAGAATGCTTCAATAAATAATCCTGAACAGTCCGAACCGAACGGCTTCCTCCTCTCGGCATGTATGGGTCCTGAACAGACCGTTCTCGGCGCCTATCTCTGATGTTTCCAGTTTGTGCCATTTTCTGTGTCTTGGTTACTTTCCCTCGTTCCTTCCCCTGTATCTACAACCCATCTTATCTATTCATCTCATCTCTCTCCTTCTTCTGCTCTTTTCCGACTCTTCCTCCAGTGGGCCGGGCCTATGTAGTTCCTCTTTAATAGAAGCAGATCGAGCAGCAATGAGGCATTGACAGCGAATTGAGAGAGCGAGCGAGGAGGGCGAGGAGACAGACGCACAAGGCCCATGGACCCCTACAGGGCAAGATCCCGCCGAGCAGCGAGGGCATGAGTTCCTCCCTCCATCGGGCTCTAGAGGTAGGTTCCCCCATATCAGCCATTTAAAAATGAATTATCATGCAGAGCGGCGTAGTCACTTTGTATATGGAGTTGTGTTGTGTCTACAGTTCCCCCATGACAACACGGTCCATGAGATAAGTGGCAACAGGACATAAATCAAAAGCCTGCACAGCAAGGGGACGAGGAAAATGAATGTGTTTTTTCTAAGCTGGCTTACATTGTAGCAATTGCTTGAAAGGGGTTTTTAAGGGAGATTTGTGCTTTTAAAGGTAATTTTAACAAATGCATTGCCATCGCCTTCAGTTTTCATCGCGGCGAGGGGCGCTCTCATCCATAAATCTAAATTATTATCCTTACAATACGATATGATCTTTTTTTTGCAACGGCGGGTGCTTTGTATAATCGTGACATTTAAATCAGCATAAAAGGACCTTAAACACTTAATGAGTATAATTTAATCTCTCATAGTTAGAAAATGTAATATATATGTGGTTGTGAAAGGTGAAAAGAAAGAAAAAAAAAGAAAGAAAGAAAGAAAGAAAGAGAGAGGGGAGAGCGAGAGAGAGAGAAAACTTAGGGGGGAAGAAAGAAAGAGAGAGAGATGAGATTAATAAGAGAGCGGGGATAAGAGAGAGAGAGAGAGGGGGGGAGAAAGAAAGAGAGAGAGAGAGAAAGAAAGAGGAGAGAGAAAGAAAGAAAGAGAGAGGGGGGGAGGAGAGAGAGAGAGGGGGGGGGAGAAAAAAAAAAGGAGAGAGAGAAAGAAAGAGAGAAAGAAAAGAAAGAGAGGGGGGGGAGAGGAGAAGGAAAGAAAAGAGAATGAGAGAGAGGGGAGAGAGAGAGAGAGAGAAGAGAGAGAGTGGGGGGGGGGGGGAGAAAGAAAGAAAGAAAGAAAGAAAGAGAAAAAGAATGAAAAGGAGAGAGGGGGGGAGAAGTAAGAAAGAGAGAAAGAAAGAAAAAACCAGAAAAAAAAGAGAGAAAGAAAAGAAAGAAAGAAAGAAGAAAAGAATAAAAAAATAGAAAGAAAGAAAGAAAGATAAAGAATGAAAAAAGAAAGAAAAAAAGAAAGAAAGAAAGAATTATCTACAGTAAAAAATAGGGAAGAAAAAAGGAAAAGAAAATAAAAATAGACAGAGTATTGAAAAAGAAAAAAAAAAAAAGAAGAGAGGTAGAGGGAAGAGAGAAGAGAGGGAAAGGGAAGAAGAAGGGAAGGGAAGAGGAGAGAAGAGAAGGAAGGGAAGAGAAGGGAAGAGAAGAGAGAATTGAGAAGGGAAGGGAAGAGAAAGGGAAGAGGAGAGAAGAGAAGGGAATGGAAGAGAAGGGAAAGATAGAAGAGAAGGAAGGGAAGAGAAGGGAAGAGAAGGGAAGAAAGAGGAGGGAAAAAGGAAAATAGGAGAGGAGAGAAGAGCACTTTAAGATAGGTGGAATTTAAAAAAAAAAAGTAAATTTACCATTTTAGCCCCCTTCCCATGAAAAAAGCTAACCTAAGAAGAAAAAATAACAAATACATACCTACCTCAATCTGATGGCCTTTGGAGGCTGGAGACAGGAGATGATTGGAAACGGCCAAAATAGAAGTCTATGGGTCTGTAATGGGTAGCCATGAAGCACTGGCCATCAAATTGAGGTAAGTATGCATCTGGGGGGGGGGGGGTTAAGTTTTAGTTTAGGTCAGGGGAAAGGGGAAAAAGAGGATTAACACGATGGATTATTGCTTCCTGATTTTTCTATTGAAATCAATGGAAATGCATCAAAAGGCAATGCATGCATTCAGAAAGTGCGTCAAAAAGTGTGTCTTGATAAATAAAAAGGTTGTATGACCTCCATTACTGGCGTTGATGCACGTTATGATGAATGTTGACATTCAACATACAAAGCATTGCAACGCCCATCAAGAACATGCGACCATGCGCACTAAAGCATGCTGACATTTCCAATGAGTTCATCTCATAGTTGTGAATCTGCAAGACTCCCTCTTTCATCTGCGCACGTATCAGCATTGTGGAGAAATTAATTTTCAAAGTTCACCACACAGGCACAGGTACTTTTCTATGGGAGCGTAATCTTGCCAGCTTGCCAGTGGCACATAGGAGTTGTTGGAAGATTTTTAAAAGGCAAAAAAAAATGCACTGCGTCGAAGAATGCTGGGGATTGTAGTTCCCCAGCAATCGATCTATGTTCTTGTCATACCTAAATGATGTGGTAGTTGAAGCAGGCTCTGCGTATTGGTCACATTAAAAAGACAGCGCAGGGCGTTCTCAGATTGACAGGGCGGCGGCAGGAAATTTTGGCTACAATAAATAGCGAAGTGGCGTAAACTCCGATGACTAATCACACCGAATGATTGATTAACAAATTTTTGATTGGCTATACGTATTGCAGAATGGTCTACACACCCTGGAAGAAGGAAGGAAGGAAAGAAATCTCATCAAACCAAAATAATTTCATGTACTCAACGGCCACTTTATTAGGTCCACTTTGCTAGCACTGGGTGGGCCCCCCTTTTTGCCATAGATACATAGTTAGTCTGGCTGAAAAAAGACTTAAGTCCATCCAGTTCAACCAAAAAAAAAAGTTATAATCCTACACCCACCATGGATCCAGAGGAAGGCAAAAAA
>CATNWA010016458.1:112500-185000 GCA_951230385.1 Staurois parvus | reverse complement strand
AAAAAAAAAAAAAAAAAAAAAAAAAAAAAAAAAAAAAAAAAAAAAAAAAAAAAAAAAAAAAAAAAAAAAAAAAAAAAAAAAAAAAAAAAAAAAAAAAAAAAAAAAAAAAAAAAAAAAAAAAAAAAAAAAAAAAAAAAAAAAAAAAATAAAAAAAAAAAAAAAAAAAAAAAAAAAAAAAAAAAAAAAAAAAAAAAAAAAAAAAAAAAAAAAAAAAAAAAAAAAAAAAAAAAAAAAAAAAAAAAAAAAAAAAAAAAAAAAAAAAAAAATAAAAAAAAAAAAAAAAAAAAAAAAAAAAAAAAAAAAAAAAAAAAAAAAAAAAAAAAAAAAAAAAAAAAAAAAAAAAAAAAAAAAAAAAAAAAAAAAAAAAAAAAAAAAAAAAAAAAAAAAAAAAAAAAAAAAAAAAAAAAAAAAAAAAAAAAAAAAAAAAAAAAAAAAAAAAAAAAAAAAAAAAAAAAAAAAAAAAAAAAAAAAAAAAAAAAAAAAAAAAAAAAAAAAAAAAAAAAAAAAAAAAAAAAAAAAAAAAAAAAAAAAAAAAAAAAAAAAAAAAAAAAAAAAAAAAAAAAAAAAAAAAAAAAAAAAAAAAAAAAAAAAAAAAAAAAAAAAAAAAAAAAAAAAAAAAAAAAAAAAAAAAAAAAAAAAAAAAAAAAAAAAAAAAAAAAATAAAAAAAAAAAAAAAAAAAAAAAAAAAAAAAAAAAATAAAAAAAAAAAAAAAAAAAAAAAAAAAAAAAAAAAAAAAAAAAAAAAAAAAAAAAAAAAAAAAAAAAAAAAAAAAAAAAATAAAAAAAAAAAAAAAAAAAAATAAAAAAAAAAAAAAAAAAAAAAAAAAAAAAAAAAAAAAAAAAAAAAAAAAAAAAAAAAAAAAAAAAAAAAATAAAAAAAAAAAAATAAAAAAGAAAAAAAAAATAAAAAAATAAAAAATAGAAAAAAAAAAAAAAAAAAAAAAAAAAAAAAATAAAAAAAAAAAAAAAAAAAAAAAAAAAAAAAAAAAAAAAAAAAAAAATAAAAAAAAAAAAAAAAAAAAAAAAAAAAAAAAAAAAAAAATCTTAAAAAAAAAAAAAATAGGGGAAAATAAAAATCCTTTCTGCCGTAAAAAGAAATCAAAAAAAAAATGCTTTGAGGGGTCAAAGAAGATATAAAAAAAAAAACATTTTATTTTTCAAGAAATATAGCAAGAATATTCAACAAATGGGGAAGAGCAAAAAAATTTAAAACAAAAAAAAAAAAAAAAAAAAAGAGACAAACAGATTCAAAGAAAAATAATGAAAAAAAGTCTCAGTCAATTTAAATTGCCTCTGTTTAGATAAATTAATAAAAGGGATCCTTTCCTCTCCACAATAAATAAAATACAAAAAAGGAGTGAAAAAAAAATTTCAAGAAGATAAAAAAGCTTATAAATATTAAAAATAAATTATAGAAGAAAATCATTCTAAAGAAAATATAAAATGGATTAAAATAACAATTTATAATAATCAAAATGTTAAAGATTTAAAAAAAAAAAAAAAAAAAAATAAAAAAATAATATTAAAGTGTGACAAGAAAGGGAATGAAAAAATATTTGAAAAAAAAGAAAAAAATGGTTGGAAAAAAAAGGGCCCGGTCAAAAAACAAGGGTGCCCCATGAGAATGCCCCAAATGCAAAATTCAATAAAAAAAATTGAAAGAAAAAAAGAGGGAGGAAAAGAAAAAAGATCCCCTATAAATAAGGGGGCCCCATAAAAAAAAAGTAAAAAAAAAAAAAAAAAAAAAATTCACGTCAAAAAATTAAAAAAGAAAAAGATGTTTAATAAAAAAATAAAAAAATAGAATGCTCCTTCTCCTTTGGTCGGAAAAATAAAATTTGGGAGATTGTTTTGAAAAAATAAAAAGAAGAAAGCTGAGAACAAAAAAAAATGATACGAAAATAGCGCATAAAAAGCAAAAAGAAAAATAAAAGTGAAAAGAAAATATAGCAGGAAAAGAATTGCAATTTTTAAAAAGAAGATAATTCTCAATCAAGAAGAAAATTAAAAAAATAAAAAACTGCTGCGTATTTTAGCTGTTAAAAACATGAAATTAAAAAGGCATTTTTTTTGATGATAAATTTGAAAAAAAAAAAAATTTTTTCTTTTTATTGAATTTAAAAATAGAAAAAAAAAGTATAATAATTTTCTTCTGTTTGGGCCTCCTATGTTTGCAATAAAAAAATTTGCAAGTGATAATTGTTTGAAAAGATATAAAATTATGTGCGTTTCTGTGCATTATTGAAATAGCAGAAAGAAAAATGAAAAAAAAAAAAAAAAAAATTTTTTTCACTCACTGCAGAATTTAAAAAAAAAAGAAAAAAAGATAAACCCAGTGAAAAAAAAATTCAAAAAAATAGTATAAACATTTTAAATTTTTAAAACTTAAGTTGTAAAATATAAAAAATTGGGTGGAAGTCTCTCTCCTCTATAAAAAAATAAAAAAGTGTCAAGAATTTATAAAGCTAAATAATAAAAAAAATCAAAAGAAAAAAGGAGGAGAAAAAAAGCATAGGCGTCCCTAGGGTTTATTGATGATCAAAAGATAAAAAAAAACAATTTTGGTTACAAACAAAAAAATATCCCCGCGAAAATAAGGATCTGCAATATGAGCAGAAAAAATATAAATCCGATCCATTAAAAAACCCCAAGATTATAAAAAAAAAAAAGATTGCGGAGGAAAAATAAATAAAAGAAAAATATAAAAATAAAAGAGGCACAAAGATAAAAAAATATAGTGGAAATAAACCAATTAAAAAAAGGGTAAAAGAAAGCAATGAAAAGGCCCGGAATCAGTAAAAAAAATGATGAAGCCCCTATGGTAAGAAAAAACATAAATAAAATATTTTTTTAAAAATTGTGGTTTAAAAAAAAGGGGGGGTGGAAGGAAAAAAAAAAAGAGAAAAATAGAAATAATATTGCCTGGGGCCCCATGATTGTAAGTCCAAGATAAATAAAGAAAAAAGATAGAAAAAAAAAAAAAAAAAGAAAAGCCGGAAAAAAAAAGGTAAATCGGAAAAAAAAGTGAGGAAAATAAGAAGGAAGAAAAAATTAACAGAAAAAAAAAAGAGAAAAAAAAAAAAAAAAAAAAATAAAAAAAAAAAAAGTCTCGCCACTTAGAGAAAAAGGGGAAAATTTAAAGTTTCAAAAATGCAAGCTCAGTGAAAAGAGCTCTAAGAAAAAAAAATAAAAGAGACGCGCCCCCCTTCAGTTTTCACAGCAAATAGAAAAAAATGAAAAATAAAAAAAAAATCTGAGAGAAAAAAAAAAACATTTTCCTCTATGGTAAAAGAAAAAAAAAAAGAAGTTATAGCAGAAAAAGGAATAAAGAAAAAAATGAAAATTAGAAGAGATTTAAAAAATAAAAAAAGCACTCAAAAATCAAAGTCCGGCTTTAAAAAGAAAAAAGCCAATCAGCTTCTTAAAAAAAAGAGCATTCAAAAAAAAAAAAAGAAAAAAAAGAAAAAATTTGCCTTTGGGAAGAAAGAAAAAGAAAAGCTCAAAAAAAAGAAAAAAAAATAAAAGAAAAAGATGTAAAAAAAAAAAAAAAAACAAATAAAAAGAAAGAAGCTGAGGTCTGTCAAAAAGCACAGAAAAAAGAAAAAAAAAGAAAAGAAGAAAAAAAAAAAAAAAAAAAAAAAAAAAAGAAAAAAACAGAAAAAAAAAAAAAAAAAAGATAAAAAAATGAAAATTGTTTGAAAAATTTTAAACAAAAAAAAAAAAAAAAAAAGATGTAAAAAAAAAATAAAAAAAAAAAAAAAGTAATAAAAAATAAAAAGAAAAGAAGATGGAATAATTTGAAAAGGAAAATAATGCTCAAAAGATTTTTTTTTCTGAAACTATTCAAAAAAAAGCTGTGAATATAATAATGTGCGTTTCCCAAACGCGCGCCCCCTCCTCTCCTCCCCTCCCCCCCCCCCCCCCCCTGGTTGGGCAAAAAAACCTGACAAACGGGGTGAGTAATATTGTATAAAACGAAAAAAAATAAAAAAAAAAAAAAAAGAAAAAGTAAAAAAAATCGACCTGCGCCCCGCGGCGTAAAAAAAAAAAAACAAAAATTTGCATGTAAATTTTTTGTTTTAAAAAAAAAACTTGTTGAAAAAAAAAAAAATTTACTGGAAAAAGACTTGATTTGGTTTTTTAAAAACTAAAAAAAAATTGATTAAAAGGGGAAGTCCCCTAATGGAAAAAAAAAATGAAAGCAAAAAAAAGTTATTTGTACAGAAAAATCAAAAATTGAAAGATTCCTAAAATGTCTGGAAAAGAGGGTAAAAAAGGAAAGGAAAGGAAGGGGACAAAGGGGAAGGAAGGGAAGGGGAAACAAAGGGAAAAGGAGAAAAAAAAACAAGCGTGAAAAAGGGAATAAAAGAAGGGAAAGGGCAGGATAAAATTAAAAAAGGAAGTGGAATTTCTAAAGAAGGAAAGAAGGGAAGAGAAAGGGAAGAAGTAGGGAAGATCGGAGATTGGGGAAAGAAAATTGAAAGGAAAAAAAAAAAAAAAAAAGAATGGAAGGGGAAGAAAAAAACGGGAAAAAAGGGGAAAAGGAAAAGGGAATAAGTGAAGAAAGGGAAGGAATAGAAGGAGTGAAAAGAAAAAAATAGAAAAATGAAAGAAGGAAGAAAGAAAAGGGAAGAGGGGGAAAAGAAGGGGAAAAAAGGAATGAAAGGGAAGGAAGGAAAAAAAGGAAAGAAAGAAAAAAAGAGGAAAAAGAAATGGAGATGGTAAAAAAGGAGAGAAAAAAAGAAAGGGAAGGAAGGGGAAAAAAAAAGGGAAGGCTAAGGAAAAAAAAAGAAGAAAAAAAACTTCAGAAAAAAGAAATGGCCTAAAAAGAAACCAAGGAAGCAAAAATAAGAACTTGGAAAACAGTGTATTTTGTGAGAATTCTGTGATTCTCTTTGGACCTTAAAAATTGGGCAGAAAAAAAAAGAAAAAGGGTAAAGAAAGGGTAAGAGGTTCGGGTGGGAAAAGTAAATTAATGGAAGAGGGAAAAAGGAAAAAAAAATAAAAAGGAAAAAATGGAAAAAGATAAGGGAGAGGAGTAAAAAGGTGAAAAGGTATGAAAGTGGAAAGGAGAAAAGAATTTGGAAAGGAAAAGGAAGAGTAAATAAAGAAAAAGAAAAGAAAAGAAAAAGAAGGAAAATGAGGAAAAAAAGGGGTAAAGGACAAGGAAAATAGAAAGAAGAAAAGGGAGGAAAACGGAGAAAAAAGAATGAAAAGGAAAGGAAGGAAAAAGGAAAGGAAGGAAGGAAAAGAATGGAAAGGAAAGGAAAAGGAAAAGCATAAGAAAAAGGAAAGGAAAGGAAAATGATGGAAAGGAAAGAATGAAAGGAAAAGGAAAATTAAAGGAAGGAAAATGAAAGAAGAAAAGGAAAGGAAAAGAGAAAAAGAATGGAAAAGGAAAGGAAAGGAAAAGGAAAGGAGAAAAAGAATGGAAAAGGAAAGGAAAGGAAAAGGAAAAGGAGAAAAACAAAAGGAAAGGAAAGGAGAAATGGAAAGGAAAGGAAAAGGAAAGAAAAGGAAAAAAAGAAAGAAAGGGAAAGGTGCTAAAGAAAAAATTGATCAGCTGCAATAAGAATAAATGTTTTTCTTAGCTTTTGGGTTTAATACGTTAAATAATGTTCTCTTAGCACGCCTTGGAGTGCACACAGAAGGCATTCCAAAGCAATGATTACAAAGTCATACAAAACATTCGTTTCTATAAACTAGTCTTCCTCTCCCCTCTCCCCTCCCATTAAGAACATTATTCTGTCATTAGAAGCGCCCCCCATTGCCCCTATACATGAAGTGTGAAGTTGTGATGATGGTTTTTCTGTTTTTTTGGCCTGTCATATGATAACACTGTTAGATTTTGTTTCTTCTATGTAATACATTTCCATCTCTGACATTACTGCCCCCTGCTGGTTATCCCTCAGACTGCAGTCATTCTGTTCGCCTTCGCAGACACAGACGGTGAAGAAACTGCTGGAACAGAAGCGCCAACAGCACAACAGACACCAACCAAGTAAGTCCTAATGGTATGAAGTGCAGGGAAGGGAGGGGAGCTATTGGATTCTGTTATATATATATATATAATCCTGGCATTAGAAAGTATACGAAACTTGCAGATGCACAACCAAAACCATCATTTGAAGAAGCAATGAAGGAACATTGTTTTGCTGCAGCTGTCCATTGTCCATTGAGCTCACACCTGCTATTTGTATTTCGAAAGCAAAAAAAAAAATCGTGAAGTTTATTCATTTCATGTCGTGTTCTAATGTCCCGCTGTCTCCAGTGCATTGACGATCTATAATTTGTCTTTTTTTTTTTTAAAGATCCCTGCTGCCCTGGTTGAGTATAATCAGGATTCAGGTAAGGCCCCAGATGGGTTCCTATAATTATCTTCCTTTCTGATAATTCTCACTGTTGGTTAAGGTCTACAGACAGATGCTTTGTCCTATTCCTAGGTGCTGTTAGTACATCTCCATTTCTTCACCAAAGCCCCGTCCAGCAGGAAGATGAGTCCCATGTCTTCCAAAGACCAACCGCTCACTATACTTACCCCCAATGGAGGACCTGTATGGACCCGGTGCAATGTACAGCCATGATGGCAGATGGGATGAGATCAGGAGGACTGAAGCTCAAGCTCTGGAGCCAGACATAGGGGTGAGACATGAGAAGGGGCGGACTGACAACTCATGGGGCCCCCGGGCAATAGGGGATCATGGGGCCCCTGTGTCCTTGCCCAAACTCAAAAAAGCCTATGAAAAAGTTACCAGGGGCATCTCATGGGGCCCCCTACTGACCCCGGGCCCTCGGGCGGTGCCCGAGTTTTTCCAAATGGTCAGTCCGCCCCTGGACATGAGCCAGCAGGGCGATGTGCGAGGTTCACTAACCTGCAGCAACCAGGATGATGGATTCATCAAAGCAGTATTTATTTATTTATCTATTACAGGTACTTACTGTACATAGCACCATCAATTTACACAGCACTTTACATATATATTGTACATTCACATCAGTCCTTAACTCTCAAGGGGGCGTCCAATCTTAGGTCCCTAAAGTAGGCCATAGACGGGTTGAAAACTGGCCGTTTAAAAAAAAAAAAAAAAAAAAAACGAAAAATCGGTCGTTTGATTTGCCGACATTACCACCAAATGGTAAAAAGATTGGCCGATTTTGTGTCCCGTCTACGGCCGGCATTTAATTACTTCTGTCCCTGCAGAGAGCTCCGCTATTATATTTTTACATGAAAGTCTTGCGGTTGCAACAATGTATCCATTTGTATCCATTTGGAATACAGATGTTTTTATTCAGATACAAATGGATACATTGTTGCAACCGCGAGACTTTCATGTAAAATATAATAGCGGACTGGAATTCTTCTTCTTTTTCTTCTTCTTTTTCTTCTTTTTCATTTTCTTCCTCTTTTTCTTCTTCTTTTTCTTCTTCTTCTTCTTCTTTTTTTTCCTCTTCTTTCTTCTTTTTTTCTTCTTTTTTTCCTCTTCTTTATTCTCCTTCTTTCTTCTTCTTTTTCCTCTTCTTTTTTCTCCTTCTTCTTCTACTTCTTTTTTTTTTCTTTTTTCTTCTTATTCTTCTTTTTCTTCTTCTTCTTCTTTTTTTATCTTCTTTTTTTCTCCTTCTTCTTCTTCTTCTTTTTTCCTCTTCTTCTTTTTCTTTTTTTCTCTTCTTTTTCTTCTTATTTTCGTCTTCTTTTTTTTCTTTTTTTTTTTCTTTCTTCTTTCTTCTTTTTTTCCTCTTCTTCTTTTTTCCTCTTCTTCTTCTTTTTTCTTCTTCTTTTTTTTCTTCTTCTTCTTTCTTCTTTCTCTTATTTTCTTCTTCTTTTTTCTTTTTTTCTTCTTTTTTTCTTCAGCTTCTTTTTCTTCTGCTTCTTTTTCTTCTTCTTTTTCTTTTTTTCTTCTTCTTCTTCTTTTTTCTTCTTTTTTTTTTCCTCTTCTTTTTTCTTCTTCTTCTTCTTTTACTTTTACTTCTTTTTTTTTTGTTCTTCTTTTTCAGCTTCTTTTTTTCTTCTTTTTCTTCTTCTTTTTTACTTCTTCTTCTTCTTTTTGCTCTTCTACTTCTTTTTCCTCTTCTTCTTCTTCCAGGTCATGGCTCATGCGCAGATATTTTTATCGGTAAAACAATCGGCCGATTTGCCCATCATTGCCGGGAAAATCGTCCGATCATCAAAATCAGCCGCAAATTTTCCAACATGCCGATAAAAAAAATGTGCAAAAAGCCCAAAAAACGGCTGACCAATTAACCCATTAACGGTGCGAAAATCGGGCCGATTTTTTTTTTTTTTCGGCCAAAAGATCGGCTGATTTTCGACCCTTCTATGGACCCCAAAACTCACATTCATACATACACATACTAGGGCCAATTTGGACAGCAGCCAATTCACCTGTCTTTGGAGTTTTGGAGGAAACTGGAGTACCCAGAGGAAACCCACGGAGACACAGGGAGAACATGCAAACTCCAGGCAGGTGGTGCCGTGGCTGGGATTCGAACCAACAACCCGAGTACTGCCAGGTGGAAGTGCTGACCACTTAGCTGCTGTATACAGTAAACATACAGTGCTGTGAAAAAGTGTTTGCCCCTTCCTGATTTTTTTATCTTTTCCACATTTGTCACACATAAATGATTCAGATCATCCAACTAATTTTAATATTACACAAAGATAACCCGAGGAAATACTAAATGCTTTTTTTTTTTAAATGATGATTGCCGAGCCTCCAATCATCAGGGATTTGCTGATTGCAAAGCTGTAGGTCTGAGTCAGCAGATGGCATTGGAACTCTGCAGAAAGATCCCCCGCTTCCACACAAAGAGCAAGGACTCTTCCCTCGCAGCATGTTGGCAGGGGACAGGCTTCTCTGCTCAGGCTGTGGCTGCTTTCTGCTGTTAAAATTTAATAAAAATCGTTGTTTTTTTTTTCTTTTCCCTCAGACTGTTTCTGCTGCCCACGCTTCCTATTTGTCCACTTTTGCCCATGATCCCTCCTGGCTGGCACCGGTCCCATGTCCAGTTGCGGCAGCAGACACCTACTCGAGGGTACCAGGCTGTGTGGTTTCAGAACTAATGCCGCAAGACTTGGAGGAAGCCAGACTTCAGCTCCAGAACCTCAGCCCCGACCAGCTTCTGCAACAGGATGGAGATGGAGACACGTGAGTGCTCACATGGCCTGACTCAACCATTGAATATTGTAGGTGTAGAAAGCAGTTCCTGCAGGCGTCAGCAGTGTCAGGACAGGGGCTTTAAGCACCCAAGCTAAAAAAGCCAAAGGGTGAACCACCACCCATCCCACCCCACCACATCCTGCCCCTTTTGTGTCCCACTCATGCTGAATTTCCCAAGGTGACCACCTCTTCTGCCTGCCCCTCGGGGTCCAGCGATGGAAATCTGACCCCCGTTATAGTCATAGAGAAAGCTTGTTCTCTATGTCTTCATGTGGCACTTTGCACTGCCCCATTAAAAGCTCTGTGTATCTATCGTAAAAGCAGGGCTTTTTTTTCAGCGGGAACCCGGAGGAACGCAACCCCAGCACCAAATGTATGTAATGGGAAGGGATGCTGGGTTGTGCTGGGGAGCAGGGGCGAACTGACAACTCATGGGCCCCCGGGCAATTGGGGATCATGGGGCCTATGTGTCCCTCGCCCACACTCAAAACACACCCCAAAAAAGCCTATAAAAGGTACCAGGGGCATTTTATGGGGCCCCCTACTGACCCCGGGCCCCTCGGGCAGTGCCCAAGTGCTCGAATGGTCAGTCCACCCCTGCTGGGGAGTCTATTGATACTGGCATCTGGGGATTAATGTTTGCTGGAGGGGATCTATTTTTGCAGGGTATCTATTGTATGGCTGGGAAGGTCTGTTGTTGCTGGTGGGGGATTTATTGTTGCTGGGGGGGTCAATTGCTGATGGGGAGGTAACTATTGTTGAGAGAGGGGTATATTTTCGATGACTGCTGGACGGCCTATTGATGCTGGCTGAGGGGGGATCCATTGTTGCTGCTTGGGGTCTATTGTTACTATGGGGTATTTTGTTGCAGGTGGTCTATTTTTGCTGGGGGTAAAGTATTGTTGCTCGGAGGATTTTATTATTGCTAGGAAGGTCTGTTGTTGATGGTGGGGAACAGGGGCGGACTGACAACTCATGGGGCCCCTGGGCAATAGGGGATCATGGGCCCCCTATGTCCTTCCCCAAACTAAAAAAAAAAAGCCTATAAAAGGTACCAGGGGCATTTCATGGGGCCCCCTACTGATCCCGGCCCTCGGGCAGTGCCCGAGTGCTCGAATGGTCAGTCCGCCCCTGGTGGGGGATTTTTATTGTTGCTGGGGGGGTCAACTGCTGATGGGAAGGAACTATTGTTGAAAGAGTGGTATATTGTTGATGACTGCTGGATGGTCTATTGATGCTGGCTGAGGGAAGATCTATTGTTGCTGCTTGGGGTCTATTGTTGCAATGGAGTATTTTGTTGCATGTGGTCTATTGTTGCTTGGGGGGGTTTATTAATGCTGGGAAGGTCTGTTGTTGCTGTTGGGGTATTTTTGTTGTTAGGGGGGTCAATTGCTGATGGGAGGGAACTACTGTTGCCAGAGGGGTATATTGTTGATGGTTGCTGGATGGTCTATTGATGCTGGCTGAGGGGAGATCTATTGTTGCTGCTTGGGGTCTATTGTTGCTATGGGGCATTGTGTTGCGGGTAATCTATTGTTGCTGGGGGTAATCTATTGTTGCTGGTTGCTGGGGGAATCTATTATTGCTGGGGGGATCTATTGTTGTAGGGGGGACCTGTTGTTGCTGGAGGTCTATTGTTGCTGGCTGCAGGGGATCTATTTTATCATTAACAAATTCTATACAAATTACTTTGTAATGGTGGGTAGGGAATGGAACCAAGGGACCGTGTTCGGAGGTGGGTAGGGGGTTGAGAAAAGGGACGGTGCTTGGAGGTGTGTAGGGGGCGGAGACAAGGGATGGTGGTCGGAGGTGGGTAGGGGTTGGAGACGAGGGACGGTGCTCAGAGGTAGGTAGGTGGTGGAGACGAGGGACGGTGCTTGGAGGTGGGTAGGTGGTCAGAGACGAGGGACGGTGCTTAGAGGAGGTGTAGGGGGTGGAGACAAGGGACGGTGCTCGGAGGTGGGTAGGGGTCGAGACAAGGGACAGTGCTCGGAGGTGGGTAGGGGGTGGAGACAAGGGACGGTGCTCGGAGGTGGGTAGGGGGTGGAGACAAGGGACGGTGCTCGGAGGTGGGTAGGGGGTGGAGACAAGGTAGGTGCTTGGAGGTGGGTAGGGAGTGGAGACAAGGTACGGTGCTCGGAGGTGGGTAGGGGGTGGAGACAAGGTACGGTGCTCGGAGGTGGGTAGGGGGTGAGACAAGGTACGGTGCTCGGAGGTGGGTAGGGGTGGAGACAAGGTACGGTGCTCGGAGGTGGGTAGGGGGTGGAGACAAGGTACGGTGCTCGGAGGTGGGTAGGGGGTGGAGACAAGGTACGGTGCTTGGAGGTGGGTAGGGGGTGGAGACAAGGTACGGTGCTCGGAGGTGGGTAGGGGTGGAGACAAGGTACGGTGCTCGGAGGTGGGTAGGGGGTGGAGACAAGGTACGGTGCTCGGAGGTGGGTAGGGGGCGGAGATGAGGCGTGACTTGGAAAGGGAGAGTTCCTGCACCTATTTATCATCTCTTACTGATTGCATCGATCTTTTCTTGCCAACAGAATCCTGCACCTCTATGCTGCGAGAGGCCTGCGGAGCCAGGCTTATGCTGCGGCTGAGCGCTACCTGCATTATGGCCAGCTGGACGTGAAGGAACATAATGGGAAGGTAAACATCCAATAATTATGTGAAGGTCTGAAAATACCCAGGAACGCCCTTTTATTCTTTAGTAATATAGATAATCAGATAAATCTTTTGTTTGCCGGAATCAATTGAGCTGAATATATCAGTATGAGTATAAAGCTCTCTGAGCCCTGATGAAGGGGGGGGGGGGGGGGGGGTGTTTTGAGAGCCACAGAAACAGGTTGGCTTTTTTTTTTGATGATGAAGCCGTTTGGACTCCATCATTTGGTTCGGGACCCTTGTCTGTTGTAAGTTTTATGCTTTGAACATTCCCACTGGAAGGGAAATTTTTTTCGTGTGAGCAGCCAAACCCATCTCTTTGGGTAGATTTGGTTTCTCCACCCTTCCGAACAAAAGCGATTGGACTTTTGTGGTGTGACAATGAGGCAGTCTGAGGGGCTCATTATCACACAAGGATTAGGCATGTTGGAAGATGAGCTAATTGTCGTTAAGCATAGATGCTAACTGCACTCCCTCATACTGATGTCCAATCGAGGTGACCACAAAAGATCAGTGGGTGGGGTTTAACTCAAGCATGGGCCGGTCTTCTTTGGACAGTTAGAGACTTTCGGCACATTATGGGGATATTAATTAAAACTGGAAAGTGTAAAAACTGATACAGCTCTGCATAGAAACCAATCAGCTTCCAGGTTTTATTGTCAAAGCTAACTGAACAAGCTAAAGTTGGAAGCTGAAAGTGCCTATATTATTAGATATATGTCCATAAAGGTGATGTATGGAAGATCCAATGATGATCTTCAAATGCTGGTGATCAATAACATCTATCCAACGGTATGGTGATGGTGCCCGGTAATGTAAGAAATGCGCACTCACCAGATGCGCATTCAAATCATGCATTTTTAGAGATATATCTCTCAGTAGGTCAGCTGGAGGTCCCTTTAAGGATAGGTCTGGTGTTCCCTCACTGCTTCCTCTGCTGTCAGCAATTCCTCCTTGTACAGCTCTGTGGGTTGTTATAGCTCACAAAGAGCCCAAAAAAGGAGGCCAATAGTGTGATACTGCTTATTTAGGAAGCATTTATTCCATAAAGTGAAAAATACAGAGAACAGAATTCGCTGACCATGTGTGAGAATCCAAGATGGCCGCCGGGACCCACGCGGTCCTGGCGGCTTGACGTCACGACGTTGCAGCTCCTCCCTGACGCGTTTCGTGCTGTTGCACATAATCATAGGGGGTTATCACTTAATCACTTTATGGTTTTATTGTATATAATACCACCTTGTTACACACCACCAGTCACTTTATATTCATCCGGATACTGTGATATTTATTTATTGGTTATTGCATTTGACACTTTTGAAATTATTTATTGTGTGTAATTTATATTTAGCGCTACCCATATTTATATTGATACTTTGGAAGGCTTTTTTGGTACCTTTTTGGTGTTTCAGCAGCTAGCCATTTTAGCGCTCACTTACCTCCTTGTGCTTTCTATTGGAAGTTAGAAGCTGATTGGCCGCCATGCACAGCTGCAGCAGATTGTGCTCACTCCAGTTTTAGTAAATCCCCCCTTATGTCTTGATGTCAGGAAGTGCCATGGACAACTCAAAAAGCTAGTTATAAGAAATGCTAATGATGTGAACTAAATGTATCGGTCAATTATCATGTGACGTTTTCCATCTTTCCTTTATCCAGACTCCACTCCTGGTGGCCGTCACAGCCAACCAGCCTGAGATCGTCTATGACCTGATCACTCTAGGTGCTGATGTCAGTGCTGCAGACTGCAAAGGGCAGACAGCCCTACACGTTGCTGGAACCTATGGCTTGTCTGATGTCCTCAGAGTAAGTTCAAAGGAGATTTTCTGTAGAAATATTGTAAATTCTACACAAATGTGACAATATGTGGTGATCATTGACCACTAACTTCAAGGTGAAGGTCAAATAAAGTCCTTCAAATCTACCTATTTTCTCAAGCATTTAAACTCCTCCAGATGATGGGGAACACGAGTTGTTACCTTGATGTTGAGTTGAGGTTCACTTGGGCCTTCCTAATGTCCTGCATGTAGAAGATTGGGTGTATTATCATTAATTCTCTGGAACTGCACTAGTAAAGCTGGGGGTCTTGATGACTTGTGGTTTTCAGTATAAACCTGTAACTGGGCCATAAACCACCACTTCTAGAAGTTCCTTTCCCACATCCTAAACACTCATAGAGATTGGTGCAGATGATACGCCTTGAAAATGATTTGGCCTTGCTTCCCTGACCTTGGAACTAATCCACACCCTTATGTCTCCCATCAGTTCGATAAGAGTGCCATGGGAGCCTATTGTGGGTGCTATCATTGGGCAGGTGAATGCTGTGTGGTAGGAGCTTAGTCCTAAAAACAGGGAAAGCGAGGCCCTTAATAACAAGATGGTCCGGCTACAGTTAGAACCTCAGAACCTCTGATTTTGACTGTCTGTGCTTTCCTGTCCTGATGACCACCACTTCCCTCATTTCTGTTTTACATCACAAACTTTCACATAGACAAGAAGTGAGATAAAATATCTCCCACTGGGGTTATGGACAACAATACCATCTTCACAGGGCTATATACTCTTCCTAAGTGCACTCACCAGCCACTTTATTAGGTACACCTTGCTAGTGCCAAGAAAAATCCCTCACACTATGACACCACCACCACCAGCCTGAACCATTGATACAAGGCAGGATGGATCCACCACACATGACACCACCACCAGCCTGAACCATTGATACAAGGCAGGATGGCAGTTGATGGATGAATCCACCTCACCATGACACCACCACCACCAGCCTGAACCGGTGATACAAGGCAGGATGGATCCACCACACTATGACACCACCACCAGCCTGAACCAGTGATACAAGGCAGGATGGATCCACCACACCATGACGCCTGAACCGTTGATACAAGGCACAATGAATCCACCTCACCATGACGCCACCACCACCAGCCTGAACCGGTGATACAAGGCAGGATGGATCCACCACACCATGACACCACCACCACCAGCCTGAACCAGTGATACAAGGCAGGATGGATCCACCACACCATGACACCACCACCACCAGCCTGAACCGTTGATACAAGGCACAATGAATCCACCTCACCCATGACGCCACCACCACCAGCCTGAACCGGTGATACAAGGCAGGATGGATCCACCTCACCATGACACCACCACCACCAGCCTGAATCGGTGATACAAGGCAGGATGGATGCACCACACCATGACACCACCACCTTCAGCCTGAACCAGTGATACAAGGCGGATGGATCCCCACACCATGACACCACCACCACCAGCCTGAACCGTGATACAAGGCAGGATGGATCCACCACACCATGACACCACCAGCCTGAACCAGTGAACCGGTATACAAGGCAGGATGGATCCATTGTTTTCATGTTGTTTACACCAAATTCTGACCCTACCATCTGAATGTCGCAGCTGAAATCCAGACTAATCAGACCAGGCAACATTTTTCCAATCTTCAGTTGTCCAATTTTGGTGAGCCTGTGTGAATTGTAGCCTCCATTTCCTGTTCTTAGCTGACAGGAGTGGCACCCGATGTGGTCTTCTGCTGTTGTAGCCCATCTGCTTCAAGGTTGGACATGTTATGCATTCAGAGATGGTATTCTGCATACCTTGGTTGTAACGAGTGGTTTTTGAGTTACTGTTGTCTTTCTATCATCTGCAACCAGTCTGCCCATTCTATTCTGACCTCTGACATCAGCAAGACATTTTCCTGCACACAACTGCCGCTCACTAGATATTTTCTCTTTTTCGGACCATTCTCTGTAAACCCGGAGATGCTAGTGCGTGAAAATTCTCCAGATGATCAGCAGTTTTGAAATACTCAGACCAGCCCGTCTGGCACCAACAACCATGCCATGTTCAAAGTCACTTAAATCCCTTTCCTTCCCATTCTGATCCTCGGTTTGAACTTCAGCAACTCATCTTCACCACGTGTAGATGCCTAAATGCATTGAGTTGCTGCCATGTGATTGGCAGATTAGCAATTTGCATCACCAAGCATTTGAACGGGTGTACCTACTAAAGTGGCCTTTGAGTGTATATCCAAAAAAATCATTAAAAAAAGTTTTGGTTTAAAGTAATAACCATCTTTTGTGGTAACACGTTTATGCGGAAGTACAACTTCACATTCCAAATGGGGGAGAAACGAGAAGATGTTTTGCCCTTTATTCCCTCTGCTTCACCAATATTTTTGTTTTAGGTCTTCCTGGCTCTTCCACATCAGAAGAACCTTGACGTAGAGGCCAGAAATTACGATGGTGAGTTGAGCAATGTTTTCATTCCTACAATTTAGATAGCCATTGGCCGGCCATACTTGATCCAAGAGTTACAAGACATAGTAAAGTATATCACTTTTTCAATGTTTTTAGCAACAGATGGCAGTATTTTGAATCCTGAGGACTTGTAGGGCTGTAGGTGCTCGTTTCCACAAAACCAGCTCTGTAGCCAATTTTTCTATTTTCCTTGTAAAGTGAAGGAGGGTATCTATAAAAGAGATGAGCTAAGAGGTGAACTTCCAACCATAACATTGTATGGGTGGGCTGGGGAAGGGTTACAACTCCTTTCACTTGCTTACTGCTGTGTAATCATCAGAACAGGATGTAGAGGGTCACAAACAGCGACAAAAAAACCTAAAAGGGGGTTCTGAGCCTTTCACCATCTATCTAAAAAAATTCGCTGGTGTTCCTCATGGAATCGCATGAAATTCTAGAGATAACTTTGCATGTTTTCTGTTCTTCTAGGTCTGACTCCACTTCATTGTGCTGTTATAGCTCAGAATAACGCCTTCAAGAGCAAAAACAGCCAAAACACTCCCAACGCCCAGCAGCAAGACAGAGAGACCATGTTGTGTGTCCATCTCCTACTTCAGATGGGGGCCAACCTCACCAGTCAGGTACCATCCACAGTTTGCCTAATGTAGCACTACTCCCTTAGGAATTGCTGAGGATTTGGGTCTCCCTATAGTCCTGCACAGACAGGCAACATGCATTTTCCACAGACGTCCTCTCTGGAGACAGTAAACAAGTCCTTGAACTTGGTCCTTTTTTTTGGATTTTATTAGGGATGAAAAACTTGGATAGGATTGAGCAATGCATGGGATGTCCAAAGAACTGCAAACTTAGGACAACTTCCTGGCAACTCTTTGCACAGCAAACTCTTCTTGGACATCTCTCCAGCCTATCCTGATGGATCTCATGATACCACCCCAAACCCCAGATAGTTTTTCTCTATCCAGAAATCTGAGGGCTTTCCCTGAACAAAGGGATCCAATAAGGATCTTAAGAGTACAGTCCAGCTGAGGGCTAGTCAGGTTTTCAACCCAAGTACCCTCTCCCTTCTCTCAGGTTCAGGGGGGGAAGAAGTACTCACTGTTTCTCTCCTGCAAGCTATAGATTGGTAGCTGCCTTCAGGCCCTCTGCTGGGCTGGCTCCTTCCTTAGCTCTACAGATGGGGTCGGTGAGGTTCAGCTTTCCTCCTCTCCAGATTCCACCTGGAGGCAGGCCACTTTCCACTGGGCCCCCTCCCAGGCTCCCCACTCCACCCTACTCCCATCATCTTACACCCGACACAGACTTACCACTTCCTGCTGCTCAGGCTCAAACATATCTGAGGGCTGTCCTGACCCCATGCCAAGACTCCTGCTTGAGGATTGGTCCCTCAGGCATGCAGATTAGTCCCTCCCAGGGGCGGACTGACTACTCATGGGGCCCCCGGGCAATAGGGGATCATGGGGCCCCCGTGTCCTTGCCCAAACTCAAAAAAGCCTATGAAAAAGGTACCAGGGGCATCTCATGGGGCCCCCTACTGACCCCGGGCCCTCGGGCAGTGCCCGAGTTTCCAAATGGTCAGTCCGCCCCTGGTCCCTCCTCACCCACACCCACTGCCTTCGAGAAACTTCCCCCCTCTAGAGCAGGGTGAGGTATCAGTGAACTGATCTGCAGAGCCCTCACCCACATATGACCGGGCTGGCTAATACCCAGGCTGACCCGTGCCCATTCTGCTATTTGGCCTCTGACTGAAAAACCTAGCTAGCTCCCCCTGGCTAACTGGAGAGGCACTACACTAATAATGAGTGAGCGAAAGGAAGGGGGCTACAGTAAAAATCTGGTTGTTGATGTCATACTGTAGATTGCAAGTAGCATATTATATGTCACTTTTGCCATCGATATGCAATTCTGCCTGTGCTCTCCAACCAACTACTGAGATCTTCTGCAGTTGAGGAACGTAAACGGGCGAGCAAAGAGACGTGTGTTGTCCTCAAAATATATACCAATTTTCTGCTCCTCAGAAAACACATACAGCTGAACAGGGGCGGACTAACAACTCATGGGGCCCCCGGGCAATAGGGGATCATGGGGCCCCTGTGTCCCTTCCCAAACTCAAAAAAGCCTATGAAAAAGGTACCAGGGGCATCTCATGGGGCCCCCTACTGACCCCGGGCCCTCGGGCAGTGCCCGAGTTTCCAAATGGTCCATCCGCCCCTGCAGCTGAATGATTTGGAGGAGACCTCTCCCTCTCATCTAACCTAGAGAGGACTGATTGCCTTCGTCAAATCTACATATGCATACTGTATGTGTCCACAAAAAATTTAGGCTCTTCTGAGTGTCTTTATAGGAAAGTCCAGGACTTTATTTTTTTTCAATAAAGCCTTTATTAATAAAGTTTTTAAATTACACAAAATTTCAATTGAAGGTAAAAAAGCAAATGAAATTGATCCCAAAACAACTGGAATTCTCTTTGGAAGTATAATGGGCCTCTATGGAGGTCCAGCTTTCAGGTGCTGATGAAGCTAAAAATTAAATATGGCTTTCTTCAACAGGAAATTAAAAGCAACAAAACGGTGCTCCATCTATCCATCCAGGCCGGGAACCTCCCCCTTGTGAAATTCTTCTTTCAGATGCCCCACATTGACCTGGCCATGTTCATCAACATGAGGGTGAGTCAGACTAGCGGTGGGATGGCTTTGGCTTTTACATAACCCTGTCTGTCTCTTCCACAACTGACTGCGTTGTGTGTCCTTTCTACTCCTGTAGGCTCATGGAAACACGGCATTGCACATGGCTGCTGCATTGCCTCCTAACCATTCCACTGAGTACCTAATCCAACGCCTGCTCTTCCATGGTGGCGATCCGAGTGTGCGCAATCTGGAGAATGACCAACCGGCTCATCTGGTGCCTCCAGGGGAATTATCGGACCAGGTAAGAAATTGCAGAGAGCAGACTTGGGCAAAGAAGATGCTCATCAGGCTCTCTAGGCAATTATAAGCAGCTAATTAGGGATTCTGACCAATCCCCAGGAGGGGAGGGTTGGCATGGGGTCAGGACAGCACTTAAGTAGGACTGAGCCTCGGGTGGAAGATGTGAGAGGAAGAGACGCAGGAGCCTGGGGGGGGCCCAATGGGAAGGGGCCTACCTACAGGCTGAGGACCTGGAAAGGAGGCTCACTCAGCTTCACCTGTAGAGCCAGCCCAGCAGAAGGCAGCCACCAACCCAACTAGCTCAAGGAATGGACTGAGTGAGTAATCCTGCACCCCCTGGTCCAGACAAGTGGAGAGGCCATTCTGGTGGGAAACCTGACTAGCTGTACACCCGGGACTGTTGCATTTTAAGTGGCAGCTTTGGATTCCCTTGCCCAGGGATTTCCTCCAGATAGCTGATCATCTGGGATCTGGGGTGGTACACCAGGAAGGACTGGAGAGCTCTCTAAGAAGCGTTTGCTATATAGAGACTTGTATATAGTTGCCAGGAAGTTGTCCTCAAGTTGCAGTTCCCTTGGGCATCCCATACACCCCTTACCCAATCCAAGTTCAAGTACCCCTAATAAAACTTAAAAAAAAACAAACTTAAGGACTGTTTAGTGTCTCCAGTATGCAAGTCTTTGGAAAATGCTTGTTGCCTGGCTGTGCAGGACTATAGGGGAACCCAAAACTCCAGCAACTCCTTAGGGGGTAGGGCTACAGTAATGTTGAGGGAGCATTCTTTGAACCTTCCCTGTTTGTCAGGAAGCTCTCCCTATGCTAAGTACTGTCCCTTACAAGTGGGTTCCTTTACCTGTCCAACTACTCATCTAAAGCATGCCAAAGATACGGGTTCCCTTGTTTAAAGGGTTTCCTCACCCAAAATGGCTGTCAAATCTCCCAAGAATTCTGTGCCCAAGTGGACAGCTTCACTGTTCAAAGCATTGGATGGAATCCTAGTCATGTGATTAATAAAGGAAGACTGCATTTTATTGCCCCACCTAGGTGACGACCAGGGGCAGACTGACCATTAAAGCACTCGGGCACTGCTCGAGGGCCCAGGGTCAGTAGGGGGCCCCATGAGATGCTCCTGGTACCTTTCAGAGGCTTTTTTCTGGGTGTGGTTTTTGAGTGTAGGTTTGGAGACACTGGGGGGCCCCATGATCCCCTATTGCCCGGGGGCCCCATGAGTTGTCAGTCCACCCCTGGTGACGACTTTTCCTCCAGTGGATTGTCTCCTGTGGAGGCATCGGAAGTCTCATAGTGTGAGCGCTGGGTCTGGAGCTATGGATTGAGAAGGTGGTAGCGCTGTTACACCTGTTTCCATCGAAACCCCTATGGGGCCAATCCTTTACAAAACCCCACTTCCCATGCAGCAATGGTAAAAGGCCCTCTACAGGTAGAAAGATGTACTGCACCTGAGTACACTCTGACCCTTTAGCAATGTTAAATCCCTTATTGGCATGCCGATTGAATGGGAAATTTGCAGGTTTGTGAAGCTTTGTCCAAAAATTGTGGAAAGCAGTGGTGCACACCGACGAATATTGAGGAATAACAGTATCAAAGTCCTAAAAGTCTAGACGGGGGGAGTCAAACTGGAGGCCCTCTAGCTGTTGCGAAACTACAAATCCCATCATGCCTCTGCCTTTGGGAGTCATGCTTGTAACTGTCAATCCTGCAATGCCTCGTGGTACTTGTTTGGCAACAGCAGGAGGGCCGCCAGTGTGACACCCGTGGTTTAGACCTTTTTCTTGCTTCTATTACAACACTTTGCGGTTCCTTTTCATTGCAGATCAAACTTTTGTTGAAAAAAAGACGTGTGACCTCATCATCCCGCAGCCATTCAGCAGCTTCCTCATAGGAACCGAAAAGAGATCAGGGCTATTTTTTTTTTAGTCCCAACGTTGACATCCTTCCACTGGTGGAAGAACACAGTACCTCCAGCTGGTGGATCCCTAAAATTCCTGGTATTTTAATATAAATGGTGTTATCAGATTTATGGTATATATATATACTGGTTTCCGTGAAACTATTAGCTCCTCCCCCTGCAAGGTTGGAGCACCTACCATAAAATGAACGTAAGACTCAAGCTTCATGTTGCAATCTGCTACAAATATTGAGAGTAGGAAGATGTCGGCGCAGAGCTTGGCAATCTGTATGGCAAGCAATCCACACGTCTACTTCTCATTTTTGTTGGCTCGTCTGCTTAGCCCTAGCAAGGGCTTTTATTCTCAGAGAATAGCTACTCCCATTTCTGAGTCACCCATTGTCTCCGCCCCCTCTCCTTCTCCAAGCACCGCCCCTTGGCTCCACACCTACCCACCTCCCACTGCTGCCCCATTTACAGTATAAAGAACCAAGTATCATTTTGTGGTGCTAAGTAACTTGTATGTATGTATATGTATGGAACCAAGGAACGGTGCTCGGAGGTGGGTACGGGGGTGGAACCAAGGGACGGTGCTCGGAGGTGGGTAGGGGTGGAACCAAGGGACGGTGCTCAGAGGGGGGTACGGGGGTGGAACCAAGGGATGGTGCTAGGAGGTCGGTAGGGCATGGAACCAAGGGACGGTGCTAGGAGGTGGGTAGGGGGGGTGGAACCAAGGGATGGTGCTCGGATGTGGGTGGGGGGTGGAACCAAGGGATAGTGCTCGGAGGTGGGTAGAGGGTGGAACCAAGGGATGGTGCTCGGAGGTGGGTAGGGGGTGGAACCAAGGGACAGTGCTATCAGGTGGGTAGGGGGTGGAACCAAGGGATGGTGCTTGGAGGTGGGTAGGGGATGGAACCAAGGGACGGTGCTCAGAGGTGGGTAGGGGGTGGAACCAAGGGACAGTGCTCGAAAGTGGGTACGGGAGTGGAACCAAGAGACGGTGGGTAGGGGGTGGAACCAAGGGACAGTGCTCAGAGGTGGGTAGGGGGTGGAACCAAGGGACAGTGGGTCAGACAGTGTCAGAGAGGTGGGTAGGGAGTGGAACCAAGGGACGGTGCTCGGAAGGTGGGTGCTCGGAGGGGGTGGGGGTGGAACCAAGGGACATTGCTCAAAAGTGGGTACGGGAGTGGAACCAAGAGACGGTGGGTAGGGGGTGGAACCAAGGGACAGTGCTCAGAGGTGGGTAGGGGGTGGAACCAAGGGACAGTGCTCAGAGGTGGGTAGGGGGTGGAACCAAGGGACAGTGCTTGGAGGTGGGTGGGGGGCGGAGACAAGGAGTGACTTGGAAGGTGGGGTTCCTGCACCTATTTTCTGAGAAAAAAAATCCTGCCTATAAATGTGATTAATTCATACACTAGCTGTGATTCTGTATACATTTTACCCCCCCCCCCCCAAAAAAAAAAAAACATTACAGTTTAATAATAAATATTAAGCTAACAAATATTGTGCTACAAAAGGCACGTCGAAATGCGACTTTGGAACTTCTATGATTGACAGCAGAAGCCCATTAGGCCTACACACTATTTTTATTTTCTGTGAAACCTGAAAACAACTCCCCATTATCAGCACACTATCTTCTCACCCCCGACTGTGATCTGCAAATTTATTTTTCAAAAAGTTTTAGCGTCCTTTCCAAAAAAAAACAAAAACAAAGATAAGGTCTACAAAAACTGGAGAAAAAAAAAATATATCTTGTTTATTATTATTATTATACTCAGGGATACTATCATATTACCGATATTTGTGAATGTTATCTTTAACTTCATTTGTCTAATGACATTTTTGTTGACATTTTTGTTGGACAAAAATATTTTTTCGAAACATTTTTTTAAATGTTTTTTTTTTTTTTATTGCCAAATTGGTGCTTAGATGGCAAAAACTGTTTGGTTTCTGTTTTTACAAAATAGATTTTACGTGAATTAATTTTTTTTTTAATAAGAAAAATCAACCGTGAAAATTTTAAGGCCTCGTGCACACAGGACGTTATAAAAACGGCAGTAGCATCAGCCGTAGAAAGCCGCGTTCAAAACGCCAGTTTTGCAGCGTTTTGCTGCGTTAGCAGCAAAAAAAAATACCACTCTGCTATTTTTATTATTATTTATGACAGGTACTTATATAGCGCCGCAATTTATGCAGCGCTTTACATATATATTGTACATTCACATCGGTCCCTAACCCATTTTTAAATCCCACTTTCCCACAATGCATCCCTGAATAGTCATTGTGTAGTGGTTTCCCATATGGAAGAAAAATTATATTTGAAATGCTACAATTTTGGCCATATTCAATATATATCAAAATATATTTCAATAAATATATATACTGTATGTTGAAATGCGTTTTTATTACAAAATATATGAAAAATATTTTTTTAAAATACATTTCAAATATACTGTATGTCTTTAAAAATCTACATTTTTGGAATGCATTTACAAATTTTTGTAAAAGTATATGTTAAAGTGATTTTTTTATCTGAAGAATATATTTAAAAAATATATATTTTTAAAAATATTTTTTTTAAAATATATTCTGCAGATTTTTTTTTTAACGTATAAAAAAGTCATTTTAACATATATGTTCACATATATTTGTAAATGCATTCCAAAAATGTCGATTTGTATTTTTAAAGTATATTTTGAAATGCAGTTTTAAATATTTTTCATATATTTTGTAATAAAAACGCATTTCAGCATGCAGTATATATATTTTTTGAAATGTATTTTGAAATGAGGCCCTAAATTACATGCATCTAGGCATCCAAGATGCCAATGGTGACCATTAAATGGTTAATACCATTGCCAACTGTTTTTTTGCCAACCATTTTGAGGCCTTGGTCAATGGACTTTTGCTCCCCCTTAACAAAAGGGGGAAAACCCCCTTGGAGCAGGTCAACTGCAGGTCAGAGGAGGTCAACTGCAGGTCAGAAGGAGATCAACCGCAAGTCAAATGCACCTGTCAATGACTTCTCAATGATCTCAGAAGCATCTCCATCCGATGCCATTGACAGAAGACCAAAGCCCCTTGACACAGACCGAATAGTGGGGTAAGAACGATAAAAGGGGAAAATGACCTTTTTTGAAAGGAGACTTATTCTTCTATTTATTGGGGATGTTTCTTTTTTTTTTTTTTTTCTTAAGAAAGAGACCAAATCCATTCTTTATCATTTCTGTGAAATGAACTTCAAAATCATTTAATATGGGCCATATTGGTCCGCAATAAGGAAGTCTTCCATTGAGCCAGCACTTGCTGAATGGATTCCATCAAAAGTGAACAATAGTCCAAAATACGGCGCAAAATTCGGAACCATCATTTGGAGTAAATTCCAGCCATTCGTCGTACTGAACTCTCCTGGTTCCGATCCAATCATTAGCCGCTATCATTAGAGAATAGAGAGACTGACACACACACTCATTAAAACCCAACAATGTGCAAGGGAGCTGAACACAAAATTCTATTTTTCTAAATTATTTAATTGTCTATTTAAACTTCGATCTTTGTTTCCAATTGCTAATTTATTGTACCCGTGTTTAATTTATTGCTGTGTTAACAGAAGAGCACTCTCTGCTACCAATTATACTAATTTATCACAAATAATAAATAATAAAATGTTGGAGCATTTTCACCAGGACAAATAAACTGGATTGCAATGACTATTTTCATTCTGAGGTGTGTGTGTTGTTTTTTAATTATGTTTTAAATTTTTTTTTAAATTAAAAATTGAGAAAAATAATAACAATATAATTGTATTAATTTATACATAGATTTTATATATATATATATATATATATATATATATATATATTTTTTTTTTTTTTTTTTTTTTTTTATACACTGTATTTATATTTTTTTCCCTTTTTTATTTATTGCTGGCGAAACTGCCACTTTGCTGGTATGGTACACATCATTTTGTAACAAGGACTTACAGAGGATAAGAACTACTGATGTTTTTTGGTTTGTATATATATATATAACACACACACACACAAAATATGCTCACACTGTGTATATATATATATATATATATATATATATATATTATTTTTTTTTTTAAATAAATAAATATATATATATATATATATATATATATATACACACATACACTGTATTTATATTTGTTTTTTCCTTTTTTCTTTATTGCTGCTGGAACTGCCACTTTGCTGGTATGGTACACATACTTTGTAACAAGGACCTACAGAGGATAAGAACCACTGATGTTTTTTGGTTTGTATATATATATATATATATATATATATATATACATACATATACGGTATAATATATATATATATATATATATATATATATATATATATATATATATATATATATATATATATACATACACACACTGTGCATATATATATATATGTAGATATGATTTTTTAATTTTTTTTATAAATATATATATTTTATATATATATATATATAAATAAATATATATACGGTATATATATATATATATATATATATATATATATACTGTGTCTATTTTTTTTTCCTTTTTTCTTTATTGGTGCCGAAACTGCCACTTTGCTGGTATGGTACACATACGTTTGTAACAAGGATTTACAGAGGATAAGAACCACTGAAGTTTTTTTTGTCTTTTTTTTTTATTTAAAAATTGGGAAAAAATTATTTACACATGGAGCTTATTTTGTTTGTTTTTTTTACTATAGCAGGACACTGTCCTGGTGCCCCAATATCTGTGGTTCCCAATACAATGTAATCCATTAAGAGAAATGCGTTTATCGAGGATTTGAAAATCTGCCATCATACTATTACACATCACCAAAAACATTTTATTTAAAACACACAATAAATTCTTCTTTTTGGCAAACCTCCTGCCCTCCAAATCAATGGCTTGGCTTGGTGGCAATGGCTTTGATGGGCATATTGCAAACAATAGTGAGGGGAAAAAAATCTTATTATAAAAGGAGAGCAGAGACATGATACGGGTACCGTCAGCATATTCTCAGAATAGTAAAATATTTGCCTAAAGCGATGCAGATGTAAGACGAACATTTTTAGGCACCTGGTAGTCCTCAGTCTTTTCCAACCTCCATAGACATGGGGGTCTCACATGTCTGGAACCCCAAAAAAGTAACTTTAAAAAATATAAAAATGTGGCTAATCTATTGTTAGTATATTGGTAGTGTTAACAGTTTGGGCTACAGACATGAGATGGTGGTTGAAGGACACAACTGCTGCGTGACCGTTCCTTGGAAAGATCATGACATAGACATGTAGAATGATTCGGCTGAACACGCCTGTTTAATATTTGAACAAACATTCATCGGACACCATTGTAAAGTCTAACCTGCATATTTGTTCCAAGTCTGTATTTAAAAAGTGTTGAATCCATCCACCAGATCAGCATCCTCGTTACAGTAACTCCTCCATGAAGGTCTCCTTGAAGGTCGGCTGGCCATGGATTATTGGTAGAGGCTTCAGTTTGGGTCACAGATCCAGGGTTCTATCCAATATCTACGGTTAACTTTTCTACCAGGCTGAAATCATGCAGGAACACGTAATGGGTGGTTCCTATGGCTATTTTTCTAAAATTCTCCTGCAAGTTGTCTACAGTCTCCTCAATAACTCTCTTCAGGTCACACCAAGTGTCCCTGTCCCCCATAAGGTGTCTCATAGGTTGCAAGTGATGTCATGTCAGGTTCATCGTAGACTCTGGTTGGCTCCTGGAACCCTTCCCATGGTGCCTCTCTTCTTTGACTAGCCTGTTGGATTGGGGTGAAAAAGACAGGAGACCCAGAATCAGTTGCCATGCTTACTTGAATATGTGTTTGTTGATTTTTTTTTTAGATCAAGGAACTAACCGTAGCTTCAGGCCATCTTGACCTGGAAGATGGGGAGTAAACTCCTTGCACCTCCTCATACTCGTGGACATCAGGGTCTCCATACCAGTCCTCATATCCAGCCTCTAGAACAACGGCAGGACAAGCAAATGTGACAGTATCACAAATCTGGTTGGATGCTATGAGTCTTTGGTCTCAGTTATGATCAACGCGGGTATCAAGAAGATCTCCACTAAATAAACTATTTATACCTTCATAGCAGGGGCGGACTGACAACTCATAGGGCCCCCGGGCAATAGGGGATCATGGGGCCGCTGTGTCCTCGCCCACACTCAAACCACACCCAAAAAAGCCTATGAAAGGTTCCAGGGGCATCTCATGGGGCCCCTTACTGACCCTGGGCCCTCGGGCAGTGCCCGAGTTCCCCAATGGTCAGTCCGCCCCTGCTTCATAGACTAGTATATACTAACCAAGTTGCAGAAAACAATTGCTCAGTCCAAGCCAGAGCTTCCTGTTCTGAGGACAACCAATCCCCATATTGGGCACCATATAAAACTGGAAGAGATAAGGAATCTCCATATCGGGGTCACAGATGGAAATAAATTATGGAAAAAATTAAATTTTTTCTTGACTCTATTCTAAACTAGAGTGGGTGGAGAATGGAAAGCGCATGGAAGAGCTAGCACCTCTGATGATTTTAAGGTCCTTTTGTGTCCCAGCTGGAGAGAAGACCAGGAAACGAGGGGAGGGATCTCTAAAAAGGACAGGCACCAATAAAACTCTTTTTTAGTAGAATAGAAAAAGACGAGAACTTCTTTTGAGGTTTTGCAGTCTATGTACCTTCTGGAAATTTTCAGTTACTTCCTGCATGGGTGACAATGTCACCCAACAAGACCTCAGACTGCAGTAAAAAAAAAATGAAGGCTCTTACCCTTCGGGCAACTCACAACTTACTCTTCCTCTTTAATAATTCTTTGCAAAATGATTGATATTTACAACTAGAATCCCTAACTGACCTGATATCTAAAGCATTCCTCTAAGAAATAATCATCTCCTTGTTAACCTGAGTTAGTGATCTTACTCACCTGTCCAGTCCTGGAGCCGGGGATCCCCTCTCTCGGCGCTCTCATAGTGAGGGGAGAGGGATGGCTGGTAGTCCCGTGTAGGATAGTAGTAGAGTCCAGTTTCTGATGAACTGTCCTGAAGATGACCATGAAGACCAGGTCAGAAAACTCTTCCATAACCTCCCTTTCCCTTCTTCCCCTACAGTCCATCTCACCTGGTACACGCTGGACCCGGTTTCAGAGCCGCTGTCTATCAGCAAGGTCTTCTTGGCATGAGTGTTAATCAGTTCTCCATCTCCGTACTCATTGAGGGCGCCTTTGGGCATACTACACAACAATTAAGTATTCATTATATAGTTACATAGTGGAAAAAAGTCCATCCAGTTCAACCAACAGAAAAAAAAAACCCAACACACCTAAATAGATAACCTACATATACATTATCCAATACCCCCAGTTGATCCAGTTGATTATAGTAGAACCATCATTGAAAGAAGCATGTTCTGAGAAATAGATGAGCACCATGTTGACTCAATGACTTCAGTCAAGTGACTGCAGACATGTCAGAAAGATATCAGAACTCCAAATCTGAATCTTTGTTCCAGGTCCATGACTCAGAAGGTATTGAAGCCATTGGATCAGTATGAGAGCAAGTCAACTAATTGCGCTACCCCTGCAGGAGCCACTGAGTTTGATTGGGTCCCCCCTAAGCTCTGCATGGCCACATTTTCCACATCTTTCCACACAAAGTCAGTAAGACAGTCCTTGAGCTGGTTTTCAGTTGTTTTTATTGAGGGGTTAACAACTTGGATGGGGTCTAAGGGTAAATGGGATGCCCAAGGAACTGCAAACTTGAGGACAAACTTCTTAGCAAACTGTACAAAAAAATCTGGATCAAGAAAAATAGCATTGTCTCTTTAAGGAGCACTGAAGTCCCCTTGATGTACCTCCTCAGACCCCGGATGAATCCTTCCTCTTCACCCGGCTGCACTGAGGGTATCCCTGGACAAAGGATTCCAAGAGCTAACAATTAAGTAGTTCTGGATGAGAACTAGTTGGGTCTTGCACCTAACCACCCTCTCCCTTTATGTGGCCCAGGGGGGGGTAGAAGTACTCACACTGTCCTGTCCTGTTAGCTTGATGGGTTGGTATCTGCTTTCAATCCTTACGCTGGGTTGGCTCATTCCCTGCTGCACAGGATGTCCTCCCAAGGAAACTTTGGACAGTGGAGATCCTTCTTTCCAGTATTCTGCCTGTAGGTAGGCTCCCCTCCCTGAGGCCCCCTCCCAGGCTCCGCACTCCAGCCTCCTCTCAGTCCATCTTCTACCCGACTACAGCAACAACCCCTTCTGTACAGGCTCTACCACATTTAAAGGTTGCTCCAAGTCACGATGCCGGGCCTCCTGCCTGGGGAATCGGCCAAGTTCCCCATAACATGCAAATATGGGCCTGCTCCCCTCCTTCACCCCTCTTCCAGAAAGTTCTTACAGTTTCTGGAAGGGTGTTAGGGCTCCAGAGGCCCTGGCCTGTAGAGCCTCCCAGCCTGTCCTGAGGTGAACTCACTCTACCTCACTCCTAGGCTGACTCATCCCAAGCCACTACCCAGCCTCGAACTATCAACATAACAAAGCCTATTGCTAGAGGGCGCTATATAATAAAAAGATTTTGATATTTGCAACTGGATTGATATCTAAAGCATTCCCTAAGAAATAGTCAACTTCCTGTTAGCTGGAGTTAGTGATCTTACTCATCTGTCCAGTCCTTTGAGCCGGGGATCCCATCTCTCAGCGCTCTCATAGTGTGCCTCTTCCCCTCCTCCACCCCTCGTCCAGAAAATTCTTGCAGTTTATGGAAGGGTGGGAGGGCTCCAGAAGGGCTCCCATCCTGTCCTGAGGTGAACTCACTCTACCTTACTCCTAGGCTGACTCATCCCGGGCCGCTACACAGCCTCTAACTATCAAAATATCAAAGCCTATCACTAGATGGCGCTACATATTTAAAAGAGGTTAATAATGACAACCTTCAAATTTCTCCCAGTAAAGGTTTTCTCTTCATGTGGTTTGATAGATAAGCAATTATATGGTGTAACGTAAGCATGACGGAGACGGAGAATACAGCTCAGTACTAGGGATCAAATGTTGACCAGTTAGTAACACCATGGCCAACCAATAGAATATGGGTAGAGGTTTTGAACCCCAAAAAATATTTTTGGGAAATGATATTGGCATAGATGCCCGAGTATAAAGAATGTACTAGAAAGCTGCTTCTTCGTAAAGTTGATATTTATTGGTCATCCCAACACATTACAAAACACAATCAAGGCATTTCATGGGGCTACGTTGGCCACTTCCTCAAGATGGCACATGAGATACTCAGTAGTATGGGTCTATTGTTGATATTTATTGGTCATCCAATCACATTAAAAGACGCGGTCAACAAGATTTGTGGGCTTCATTGGCCACTTCCTCATGATGGTGTATGAGACACTCAGTAGTATGGGTCTATTGTTGACCAGCAAATGACACCAACGTCAGAAAACAGAGTGTGGGTAGAGGTTTTGAAGCCCCAGAAACACTTTTTGGGAAATTATATTGGCAGAGAAGACTCCCAAGTATAAAGAATGTTCTAGAAAGCTGCTTCTTCGTAAAGTTGATATTTATTGGTCATCCAATCACATTACAAAACACAGTCAAGGCATTTCATGGGGCTACGTTGGCCACTTCCTCATGATGGTGCATGAGACACTCAGTAGTATGGGTCTATTGTTGACCAGCAAATGACACCAACGTCAGAAAATAGAGTGTGGGTAGAGGTTTTGAAGCCCCAAAAACATTTTTTAGGAAATTATATTGGCAGAGACGCCCAAGTATAAAGAATGTACTAGAAAGCTGCTTCTTCATAAAGTTGATATTTATTGGTCACCCAATCACATTACAAGACACAGTCAAGGTATATCATGGGGCTACATTGGCCACTTCCTCAAGATGGTGCATGAGACACTCAGTAGTATGGGTCTATTGTTGACTCGTAAATGACACCAAGGTCAGAAAACAGAGTGTGGGTAGAGGTTTTGAAGCCCCAAAAACATTTTTTGGGAAATGATATTGGCAGAGACGCCCAAGTATAAAGAATGTACTAGAAAGCTGCTTCTTCGTAAAGTTGATATTTATTGGTCATCCGATCACAATACAAAACACAGTCAAGGCGTTTCATGGGGCTACGTTGGCCACTTCCTCATGATGGTGCATGAGCCACTCAGTAGTATAGATCTATTGTTGACTCGTAAATGACACCAAGGTCAGCCAATAGAATGGGGGTAGAGGTTTTGAACCCCAAACACATTTTTGGGAAATCATATTGGCATAGATGCCCGAGTATAAAGAGTATACTAGAAAGCTGCTTCTTCGTAAAGTTGATATCTATCGGTTACCCAATCACATTACAAAACACAGTCAAGGCGTTTCATGGGGCTACGTTGGCCACTTCCTCAAGATGGTGCATGAGACACTCAGTAGTATGGGTCTATTTTTGATATTTATTGGTCATCCAATCACATTAAAAGAGGCGGTCAACAAGATTCGTGGGCTTCACTGGCCACTTCCTCATGATGGTGCATGAGACACTCAGTAGTATGGCACTATTGTTGACCAGTGAGTGACACCAAGGTCAGCCAATAGAATGGGGGTAGAGGTTTTGAAGCCCCAAAAACATTTTTTAGGAAATGATATTGGCAGAGACGCCCAAGTATAAAGAATGTACTAGAAAGCTGCTTCTTCGTAAAGTTGATATTTATTGGTCATCCAATCACAATACAAAACACAGTCAAGGCGTTTCATGGGGCTACGTTGGCCACTTCCTCATGATGGTGCATGAGCCACTCAGTAGTATGGGTCTATTGTTGATATTTATTGGTCATCCAATCACATTAAAAAACGCGGTCAACAAGATTCATGAGCTTCACTGGCCACTTCCTCATGATGGTGTATGAGACACTTAGTAGTACCAGCTGACCAGTGAGTGACACCAAGGCTAGCCAATCAAGTGTGGGAATGCTCTTCGGATTCTATGCTAGGAATCATATATAGTAACATATATAAGGGAAGAAGAGGATAAGGCTTACTGATAAGCACACAGAAGCCAGCCAGAATGATATGAGGGGTGGAGGAACGTACATGCTACCTGTGCATTCTGTGTTTATTCCTCTCGCACAGAGAGCTCAGTATAAGAACACAACACACACTGGGAGCATATTGTTGAACCCTAAATACAAACTGCAGCCTCAACTCTAGGCCTTACCTATCATCTTTCTTTACAGCATCTCCTGTGAAGGACACAAGGCGAGAATGTTAGAGTCAGTGAGTTCATGAAATAATGTGACCACAATATATGAAAAAAATTTTAACGGGAAAGTCGTTTGTCTGAAAAATATTAATAAAGCTGTTAACAAAGACAAAAAAAAAAAACAGAAGCATCTGAACGCATTACAGGAGGCACATCTCCTGATGTATGTTGGGCACCTGTGTTCAGGCATCTACCTTCTTTTGTTCTCATCCTATGTCTTCTCACCAAACAGCAGACAAGACCTGCATTGGATATGAGAAGCAGAGCCCCGCCTCCTCCCATGGCAGCAAACAAATATGGCGTCCATGCAAAGGCACCTGGGAAATGGAAGAAAAATTCACATTTGTGACCCCCTCAAGTAGAGCTTTAGGCAATTAAAAAAATAGTCCTTAACCACTTCCAGTCCGGACACTTCCCCCCCTTCCAGTCCGGACACTTTCACCCCCCCTTCCAGTCCGGACACTTTCACCCCCTTCCAGTCTGGACACTTTCACCCCCCTTCCAGTCCGGACGCTTTCACCCCCTTCCAGTCCGGACACTTTCACCCCCTTCCAGTCCGGACACTTTCCCCCCCTTCCAGTCCGGACACTTTCCCCCCTTCCAGTCCGGACACTTTCCCCCCCTTCCAGTCCGGACACTTTCACCCCCTTTCAGTCCAGACACTTTCCCCACCTTCCAGTCTGGACACTTTCCCCCCTTCCAGTACGAACACTTGCACTCCCTTCCAGTCCGGACACTTTCACCCCCTTCCAGTCCAGATACTTTCCCCCCCTTCCAGTCCGGACACTTTCACCCCCTTCCAGTCCGGACACTTTCACCCCCTTCCAGTCCGGACACTTTCCCCCCTTTCCAGTCCGGACACTTTCCCCCCCTTCCAGTCCGGACACTTTCCCCCCTTTCCAGTCCGGACACTTTCACCCCCTTCCAGTCCGGACACTTTCCCCCCTTTCCAGTCCGGACACTTTCCCCCCCTTCCAGTCCGGACACTTTCCCCCCTTTCCAGTCCGGACACTTTAACCCCCTTCCAGTCCGGACACTTTCACCCCCTTCCAGTCTGGACACTTTCACCCCCTTCCTGTCCGGACACTTTAACCCCCTTCCAGTCCGGACACTTTCCCCCCCTTCCAGTCCGGACACTTTCCCCCCTTCCAGTCCGGACACTTTAACCCCCTTCCAGTCCGGACACTTTCACCCCCTTCCAGTCTGGACACTTTCACCCCCTTCCAGTCCGGACACTTTCATGCCCTTCCAGTCCGGACACCTTCCCCCCCTTCCTGTCCAGGCCAACTTTCAGCTTTCAGCGCTATCACACTTTGAATGACAATTGCGCGGTCATGCAACACTGTACCCATATGAATTTTTTAGCATTTTTTTGAGACAGATAAAGCTTTATTTTGGTGGTATTTATTCACCGCCGGGATTTTTATTTTTTTTTGCTATGTAAATGAAAAGTCCCAAAATTTTGAAAAAAAGTGTTTTTCTTATAAAATTTTGCAAATAAATAATCTTGGTCAAAATGTATTCCGTTATCTTTTTAGTAAATAAAAATAACCCAAATTAGTTTATAACCAAAAATTATAATTTGTAAACATTTTTTTTAACATTTTTATTTTTTTTTATATTATTTGTTTTTTGTTTTTTTTACATACTGTCACCCTAGCAGTACAGTGTTACCATGGTGACACTGTACTACTTGTGGGGGGTGATGAACAATTTTATTTTTTTTTTTAACACTGATTGCTTTTACACCCATAAAGGATGTAAAAGCAATCATTTCTCCCTCTCTCTGACTGCATTCTTGCAGCCATTGAGAACTACTGTGTGAGCTGTGATTGGTCACAGCTTGTCATATGGTACAAGGCAGTTGTGAATAGCCCTGTTTGGAGGCTGTCGGTGTTGGTTCATGAAAGAGGGGAAGCAATGGCACAGGATCTGCATAATTGTAAGGAATCTCAAGGATAAGTTTGTTACAAATTATTTCGCTGGTAAATCAGATTAGATATCACTGTTTTAACTCCTTTCGAGCTGTTTGGCAGGAACAGGGGTGGACTGACCATTTGGAAACTCGGGCAGTGCCCGAGGGCCTGGGGTCAGTAGGGGGCCCCATGAGATGCCCCTGGTACCTTTTTCATAGGATGTTTTGAGTTTGGGCAAGGACACAGGGGCCCCATGATCCCCTATTGCCCGGGGGCCCCATGAGTTGTCAGTCCGTCCCTGGGCAGGAGTTTCTATTTTCAGAGTCAATGGCCCTAAACTTTGTTAAGCTTGGTCTCTGCCCCCCCCAGGATCACATGAGGTCGCCAATCCTATCTTGGTCTCTCACCTGCCTGTGGTGCAGCCGGTGTTGGCACTGTTTTCGAGGTCTCTGGTTGGAGGTCCTCTGAAAGAAGAATAACACAAACCTCCTTTATTGTTTAATTAGTCAGAAATCTTTTAATTTTATATTTGCGATGAAAGCCTAACTACCAAACCTTTTTTTTTAAAAAAATGGGCATCTCAAAATACAGCTCCTCAGGGGTGTGGCTTAGTGGTCGGAAAGGATTATGAAATTGAGAAATTGAAACTGTGAGAGGTGATATATCAGGTCATTAAGTAACAGACTGAGTGATTTGGTGAAGAAAAGACCAAGAATGCTGTCCAAGCAATTGTGTCCTTGCCCAAACTCAAAAAAGCCTGTGAAAAAGGTACCAGGGGCATCTCATGGGGCCCCCTACTGACCCCGGGCCCTTGGGCAGTGCCCGAGATTCCAAATGGTCAGTCCGCCCCTGCATACAAGACTAGACAACACCAGTCTTGAAGTAATCCAGAAAGTAGACTAGTTTATTTCAACACAGATACAAGATACATACACTCAAGGGCAGGGGCGGACTGACCATTTGGAAACTCGGGCACTGCCCGAGGGCCCGGGGTCAGTAGGGGACCCCATGAGATGCCCCTGGTACCTTTTTCACAGGCTTTTTTGAGTTTGGGCAAGGACACAGGGGCCCCATGATCCCCTATTGCCCGGGGGCCCCATGAGTTGTCAATCCGCCCCTGCTCAAGGGACAGTCCCCCCCTCCCTGCATAATGACACAGGGCGGGGCAATCTACATTTAGAAACAAGAGACACACAGGTATTCAAACTTCACACCAGCAAACAGTCCCATCAGGAGGGAGGGCTGCTGGAGACCCCCCCCCCACTAAGCTAATACACATAAACACATACATCCCATAATAGTTTGCTCCCAAGCCAGACAAACAATAGAACAATGGGATGCAACCACATGGCATTAAACAATCCACAACCCCCCACCTATCTCCTAGACATGTCTACACAATATTAGGACAGATCCCCCTGTACCCCTAACAGGCACAGGGTGACTTACACAAAAGAGGGATATGGAGCTGAGACAGGGGTCTCCCCACCTCTCCAAAGTGAGCTGAGTTCCATGGGCCCCCCCCACCCAAAGTGACACCCGTCACACCAGTAATGGTTGATTTGGTCAGAAATCTTGTCTTCACTTAATAGCCTTTTTATTTGGCATGTCGAAGGTCAACATTTAATCATCAAACCTTTTAGAAAATAATAGTCCTCTCAGAATATGTTTCCTTGGGGTGTGACCTAGTGGTCAAGGAGAAGAATAAAATTGTGGTTGGCGATATATAAGGTCATTGAGTGACAGACTCAGAAACTGGGTCAAAATTAAAAAAATAAGAACAAGAACACCTACCAAGCAGGTCTTCCTGTAAGGAAGAGCAACATTTAACCTGAAGCCAATGGCTTTGAGAACTTGGAACAACCGACGAATCATCTAGAAGGAGAATGGCACAGAACCTAATAGTTGTTGATTTGGTCAGAAATCTTGTCTACACTGGACAGTCCTTTCATTCTGCAAATTGAAAGTCAAAGTTTAATCATCAAACCTTTTAGAAAATAATAGTCCTCTCAGAATGTTTCCTTGGGGGTGTGACCTAGTGGTCAAGGACAAAAAAAATTGTAGCTGGCTGTCAGGAAAGGCCTGCCAATTGTTCAAGAAAAGAGCCACGGCGCACGAATATGCGCATGCACAGGATTCTGGCTAGACAAACAGATGTGTGGGGCGCCTGGATAAAGGCGCGCACGGCTGCGCGCGCACCCGCGCATGTGCACTTGCACATGCGGGTGCGCACCTGTCACTTATGCTGACGCCAAGCAGGCTATTTGAACTGGCTGATGCGGTTATCTAGTTGCCGTATGGTCTTTTCCCCTGCTTGTGTTTCCTGACTTCTGTGATTATCCCCTGTTGCCGAATCCAGCCTGTTCCTGACTACTGATTGATCGTCTCCTGCTCTGACCCCTGGCCTGTCTTTGGATTACTCTTCTGCCTGCTTCTGATCGATTGACCTCCTGCTGCTGAACCTGGCCTGCGACCCGACTACTCTCCTGCCTGCTGTTTATGTCTGATCTGTCTCGTCCAATACCAAACCCGGCTTTTCTGACTCTGCTTCTCGCTACACGGTGCACCCGCATCCATCCATCCTGCACGGATCCAACTGCTCTCACCGGATAGATCCCAGGCCCTCTTACCCCACCGAGCTCCTGCGACCGCTGTCCCACTCTCAGCGGTTCCCGAGCCGTGCCTCTTCACATCAGGCTCACTACCCAGGTACATGACATTGGGGATATATAAGGTCATTGAGTGACAGACTCAGAAACTGGGTCAAAATTAAAAAAATAAGAACAAGAACACCTTCCAAGCAGGTCTTCCTGTAAGGAAGAGCCACATTTAACCTGAAGCCACTGGCTTTGACAACTTGGAACAACCAACGAATCATCTAGAAGGAGAATGGCACAGAACCTAATAGTTGTTGATTTGGTCAGAAATCTTGTCTAAGCTTGGTAGCCCTTTCATTTTGTACATTGAACTTCAAAGTTTAATTGTCAGACCTTTTCAACCATAACAAACCTCCCAGAATTACATCTCCTCGGGGGTGTGACATAGTGGTGAAGGAATAAATTGTAGGTGGCAATTTATCAGTTCATCAGGTGCATCAGGTGACTGAGTGAGCAATTTGGTACAGAAAAACCAAGAACACCTTCCAAGTAGATCTGCCTGTAGAGAAGAGAGCTATTCACCCTGAAGCCACTGGCTATGACTACTTAGGACAACTGACAAATCATTTGGAAGGAGAATAACACAGTAATTGTTGATTTGATCAGTCATCTTGTCTACACTGGACTACATTTCATTGGAAAGTCAAAGTTGAATCATCAAACCTTTTTGAAAATAATAGTCCTCTCAGAATACATCTCCTTGGGGGTGTGCCCAGTGGTAAAGAAGGAGGATACAATTGTGGGTGGGAATGTATTATGGCATTAAGTTGCTGAGCCAGAAATTGGGTAAAGAAAAAAATTAGAACACCTTCCAAGCAGATCTGTCTGTAGGGAAGAGCTCCACTGAACTTGAAGCCACTGGCTTTGACAACTTGGGACAACCAACAAACCATCTGTATGGATAGTAACATTCTTGGGGGCGTAACCTAGTGGCCAAGGCAGAGGATGAAATTGTGGTGGGCAATGTTTGAAGTCATGAAGTGGAAGATCAAGCAAAGACCCAACCAGGAACATCTTTCAAGCACTTCTACCTGTAAAGAAGACCACCATTTAGCCTGGGGCCAACCCCGGCTGTCTATGACAATACCTAGCTAATCATCAAGTACGTTTGTCGCATAGTGGTCTCCCTCCCAGGAAAAACTGCTTAGAAGGTACACCTTGGCTGTATGTTAACCCAACCTTCCCATAATGTGCCCAGGGCCAGTAAAGAGGACTAGCTATTTTTGAGCATGGATAACATTCAGCATTTCAGTTGTCTAACTGGCAACGTCACATTTTGGCTTTCCAAGATTGGAAAGCCAGTTTTGGAAAGCCAAAGTTTGACAGACTGTCAGTATAGAAATTTGTCCTAGAAAAGGAAAGCAGCATTGAAGAGTTTTGTATTGCAACCCGCCATTTCCCCCCAATAGGTAACCTTGTGTGGTGACGGTTATGACGGCACCTCCATCTGCGTAATCGCTGTCTCCCAACACGTTAATGGCGTTGACTGAGAAATTATAGGTGGTGCTGCCCTTTAGGCCCGTAATAGTGAATACCGTGGACTGGGGTGGGAAAACATCCACATACATGTAACTATCCACTCCGCTCCACCGATACCTAGAAAACAATTTTTGAACTATTAATTGAGTGGGGAAAAGGTGATGTTTGTTCGTAGTTGACTTCTCTGTTGGGTAAGATGGCATTTATGTTCATCTGTGCCCTTATTTGTAGTGGGACATTAAAAAGCATGTCAGTGACTTAAAGGGTTATTCCACCCCAAAGTGATATTTCAGTTACAGATACAGTATAGTGAGATACACATTGTGCTGGCTTCTTATAGCTCTTTGGGACTCGTTCATTTAGATCTCCCTCTCTTGACTCTTCTCATGTCCTTTTCTTAGGTTAGTTTATTCCTGGCCAATCCCAGGTGCTCCAACTACTCCAGTGGGTTCTCTATCATATAAGTAAATATAAGGGGATAGGATGCCATCTTTATGTTAGTGCCATTGTAGATACGAAAAAAAATCATCACTTGCCTTACTCGGAACTTCTGCTCCAGTCCACCATCAAACCCAACACCCCACCCCAAAGTGACAGAATTTTGTTTGAAGCTTAGGACTTTCAAGTCAGATGGAGGGTCTGGTCGACCTAGATAAACAGAACAGAAAAGAAAAATGTAAAGCTAGCGTTCATCGTTGTGTCTCCGTGCTTTTCTATGAAATACAGGAAGATCATGGCTGGTAGAAGGGGCCAGCAGGGGGCTGTCAATACCTTTCTGAAAATACCACAGCCCCCGTGTCAGGAATGGACTTGCCAATAGTGGCGGGACTCACCTGTCTTGTGGGCTGCAGTACCAGGGCTGGCCAGCGGGTGCTCTCAACAACCAGAGGCTCACTTCGGCAATTAGCCATCACCTGGGGCTGATTGCAGGTGGTGTATTTAAGGGATGGCCAGACCTGCAGTCTGTGCCTTGTTGTGCTGTTTGCTTGGCCCTGGTTTCCTGATCCTGTTTCTGCTGTCCTGACGCTGCCTGAATTCTGCCTGTACTGACCTCGGCTAGTCCTGACCACTCTCCCGCCTGCTCCTGGTACTCCGTTTGCCCGTTTGCTACCGACCCGGCCTGCCTGACTACTCTTGTATCGTATGTTTGTTATCTGTTGGAGGTTTGGTTCAGTTTGTTTGCACTGTGTTATGTTTAGTTTTGCACTGCGTTTGTATTGTTAGTCTTAATAAATTATATTATTTACTATATCTGAAGCCTATGTTTCCCTGTGTCAGTCCACACACATCTGGTCACACCCGCATCCCTGACACCCCGGCTCAATACTTTCTTCTAAGGGCCCTCAGCCCTAAGAGAGACACCTGTCATAAAGGAGACTATTCCACCATCATTGAAAAGTCAACCTTCTCAGCAACTCTGAGGAACACTTGCCAAATTCAATATTTGTTTGTTTGTTTTTGGTTAGACACCTAGAAATTACATTTTTTACACATTAATGTTTTAGTCTGGTAGGTATGTGATAGTGCTGGACTGATAAGGTTGGTAATACAAAAAATATACAGTGGGCTGGCTCTTGGGAGGAGTTATGCCCATAGCAAAGTGCCTTGATAGGTGGATGTCCGTCTAGAAGAGTGGGTGTGTTCCTTGACAGGCTGCATTTGCATGTAGACTACACTAAGTAACGCCCAAACGTGATGCTGAGCCTCCATGATTGAAAGAACTGAAATCCAATTAATGAAATGGGCGGGCCAAGGACAGTCAGACTGGGGAGGGAAGAGCTAGAATTAAACAAATTTAAAGCCTAAATATTTTCATTCATCTTCATAGAGACCATCCACCATGCTGCAAGGTCCCTGAGAGCAGTCATACCTAGCAATAAATCATATGCAATCATACACATGCATCATATGTAGGAACACAATTTTGCATTATACGGCTTTGGATTTGGCCTTACTAGTGCTGACGAGATGGATAGAGAAGGTGTCCAATCCCAGAGTGTTGGTCGCTGTGCATGTGAAGATGGCGTAGTCATGGACCGCACTGACGTTAGCGATGATCAGTGTGCTGGTGTGAACCCATTGCTCATGTAACGTCTGGACCGAATACCTAAGAGAGACACCTGTCATAAAAGAGACTATCCCACCATCATTGAAAGGTCAACTTTCTCAGCAAATCTGAGGAACACTTGCCAAATTCAATATTTGTTTGTTTTTTTTTGGCTAGACACCTAGAAATTACATTTTTTACACATTAATTTTTAAGTCTGGTAGGTATGTGATAGTGCTGGACTGATGAGGTTGGTAATACAAAAAAAATATACAGTATAGAATGTTCTCCTTGAAGGAGATAGATGCATAGTGAATGTATGGACCTTCATCCATGGTGAAGGTACGGACCTTGGATCTATGATGAAGGTATGGGCCATGGATCCATGATGAAGGTACGGACCTTGGATCTATGATGAAGGTATGGGCCATGGATCCATGGTGAAGGTACGGACCTAGGATCTATGATGAAGGTATGGACCATGGATCCATGGTGAAGGTATGGACCTTGGGTCCATGGTAAAGAAACAGACCTTGGATCCATAGTGAAGGTACAGACCTTGGATCCATGGTGAAGGTACAGACCTTGGATCCACGGTGAAGGTACAGACCTTTGATCCATAATGAAGGTACAGACCTTGGATCCTTGGTGAAGGTACGGACCTTGGATCCACGGTGAAGTTACAGACCTTAGATCCATAGTGAAGGTACGGACCTTGGATCCACGGTGAAGGTACAGACCTTGGATCCATTGTGAAGGTATGAATTTTGTTCTGGTCTTAGGTTGTTACCTCTCTTAGCGTGACATTCAAATCACTCAACTCTTGGAGGTTTTATAAGGAGCACCTAGTACAAATCAGATAGGAAATGGTAAAAAAAAAAAAAAAAAAAAACAATGTTGCTTCGGCAGGTTTTTTCTAACTCTTTCCACCTAAGAAGTACACAGAGAATTCAGGATTGGAACCTCCAGGCATCAAGAGTGAGCTCTTTTATCCTGCATGGGGACAGAGGTTTTCCTCATCTTCGATCATAGAGAGTTGTGTCCCATGCCCCATTGGGTGACCACAAACATACCAAATGCAAGTTATTCTGTTTTTCTTTTTTTCTTTCTATAAAACATTTCTGGAACAAACTATAATATAGATACGTATCACACTAGGGCTCTCCCTTCACTCCTATTTTTATGGTTGACACTCGGAACCATACCATGGATCCTCATTCTGCCTCTTTGGTTTGAACTTCTGGAACTCTGAGGACCACATAGTACAAAGGTTCGTATCACCAAAAAAAAGCCTTTCAGAACCTTTATTGGTTAAGAGTATCAGATCCAGTCAGCAAGTTTTGGATAGGATTCTCCTTATTCAGGGATAGAGCAATGGATGTTAATGAAATCAAGATGGAAAGCACTAAAGGACCAGAATCAAGGTTGGACTGAGACTAGTGAACCCTAGAGGCAATGTGGAGTTCCAGCTGGCAACCAACCCAAAATACCACATCAAAAAAGGCTACCTGGGGTTCTTGAAATCCAGAGTCACTCCATTTTTTGCCCAGCTGAATGAGATGGTCGGGATACCCTCAGCTTTGCAGACAAGACCAGTAGAGGTCTTCCCATCTCCTGGTACAGCCACCTTGCTCAGGTGCACCCCCTTCTGTATCTCTGGCTTAACTGCAGGAAGAAAGGCATTTAAAGTGGAACTCCAAACAGATATCAAATATAAAAAATTATTATTATAGGATTAGGTGTATTTTTAAATGTGAGCAGTGTAAGTACATGAATGTGGCCTGCTGTCAGCTTCTTGAAGTTCCTGCACAGTATAGCTCAGACTGGAGAGAGAGAAGCAGCACAAGGAGCCAATAGGTTGTGTCGTAGTACTCATATGCTAGCAAGGAACATGTCATTAGGAGGAGAGAGCAGGGTGACAGAGAAATGGTGCTTCTCCTTTCACGGTCCAGTCACAGGCTGGGGGAGGGCCAAGACTGTAAAGGGACTCCATGATGGGAAAGGGATGGAGGTTACCATCATTGACCTCCTTTTGAAAATGCTAGTTTCCTGGATTCCTCTGACTTTCAGAGTCGCTGACACAGAACAAGCATGCAGATTAAAATTGAACCGAAATATTCTTACAGCGCACAACCAACCGAGCGTCGGCCTTTACAAATGGCGGCACCCCATTATCCACCGCGCACTCGTAACGTCCGGCATCTGACCTCTTAGCTTCGCTGATAACCAGGCGTCCGGTGAGACCATCAACTTGTCGCTCCAGACCAGATAGATCCCGGTCTTCATCCCCCTGTCAATGGGTAACAGATGGCACTCAGCCAGGTTCTTCCAGGTAAACTGCACAATAGAGCGACATAGACAGGAAAGACACACCCAGAGGGGGACTGACCATTTGGATCGCTACTAACCCACCAGGGATAGCACGGCCACCATCCCACCAGGGATCCCCTGCCCTCCACCCCACCTGGGACTACCAGCCACCTCCCACTGCGTTTCGGACACTGCTTCGCCATCCCTGACCAGCACCCCCCCCACCCACCCACCCCCGACCCTTCCTGCACCCCGCTCACCCCAACATGCCGCCCGCGCTCCTCCTCCTTGTCCTCCTCTCCTCCATCCCTAAAACCGCCTTCCTCTACCCACCCACCCCCGCTAAGCAGCTCTATATCGCCCCCTCACTTCTCCCCTCTCCCCACTATGGCACCCACCACCTCCTCCTGCTACTCCACTTCCCCGCTGACCCACTTGCCACCACTTTCAGACCCAAGCGCTCCTACACCTCCCGTTCCCACGCCACCTTCCTCACCCTCCTCCTTCTCATATCAGCTGGGGACATCTCCCCAAACCCTGGCCCCTCACCACCTCACACCCCCCCCTAGAGCCCCCCCTGCTCACGCCAGCCGACACGACCCCCTCAACCTCATACATGTACCCCTCCTCCCCATATCTATCCCCCCTCTCTCGGTTGCACTCCTGAATGCCCGTTCGGTTTGCAATAAGCTTACCGCCATCCATGACCTCTTCATCTCCCGCTCCCTCAACCTCCTAGCAGTCACCGAAACCTGGGTACAGGCCACTGACTCCACTTCCCCTGCGGCACTCACCCATGGAGGTCTCATCTGGACCCATTCACCAAGACTGAGCGATCGCAGAGGTGGTGGTGTCGGCTTGCTCCTATCACCGCTTAGCACCTTCCAGGTCCTCCCTAACCCACCCTCTCTTTCCTTCCCCTCCTTTGAGGCGCACTGCATCCGACTCTTCTCACCCACCCCCCTAAGGATCGTAGTGATCTACAGGCCTCCCGGATCCATAGCCCGCTTCCTGGATGACTTCGCCGCCTGGCTCCCCTTCTTCCTCTCCTCTGAGCTACCGACCATCATCCTCGGGGACTTCAACATCCCCATCAACGACAACACCCCGGCTACTTCCCAATTCCTCCACCTAACCTCCTCCTTCGCGCTCACACAGCACACTCAATCCTCCACCCACTTCGGAGGGAACACCCTGGACCTTGTCTTCTCCCACCTCTGTACCCTCAACCAGTTCTCGAACACCCCCTTCCCTCTCTCCGACCACCACCTCCTCACCTTCTCCATCTCCCCTTCCCCCAACTCCCCCCCTCAAAAACGCCAAACCATCACCAGCCGCAACCTCCGCAACCTGAACCCGGCCCCCCTCCACTCTGCCGCCGACTGCCTACACGACAGCATCCTCCCACTGTCATGTCCTGACATAGCCACCACCTTGTACAATGACTCACTGTCAGCTGCCCTAGACTCTCTGGCACCCCTAACCACACGCATCATCAAACCCAGACCGCTTCAACCCTGGCAGAGACCGACAGCACTAAACGCCTCAAACGTCGCAGTCGCGCACTGGAGAGACTGTGGCGCAAAACCAGGTCCCCTCATACTTTCTCCCTCTACAAATCTGCATTTCTTATCTACACCTCCTCCCTCCACGCCGCCAAGCAGGCCTACTTTGTTAACCTAATAAACACCCTCTCCTCCTGCCCCCCCCGCCGACTCTTCTCCACCTTCAACTCCCTGCTCTCCCCCCCCCCCTCCTCCACTCAGTACCTCTCTCACCGCCCACGAGATTGCCACCCATTTCCACAACAAGATTGACGCTATCCGTAAGGACATCGTCAACTTGCAATCTACCTCCCCACCTAGCCTCCTCGCCCCCGTCACCCCTTCATCTCCCCCCTCCTCTGCCCTCACAACCGCACTGCCCCCCTCCTCTCCCAATGCCCCGCCCACCATAACCCCCCCGCACTGCACTCCCTCAGCCCTGTCACTACTGAGGAAGTCGCCAAAGTCCTCTCAAAAGCCCGCCTCACTACCTGCCCCCTGGACCCTATCCCCTCTCAACTCCTCCGGTCACCCCCCTCTTCCCTCATCCGCTCCCTCACCCACATCTTCAATCTCTCCCTCTCTACTGGCGTATTCCCCTCCCCCCTAAAGCACGCGCATATCACCCCCATCCTCAAAAAGTCCTCCCTGGATCCCGCGGACCCCAACAACCTCAGACCCATCTCTCTGCTGCCACTCACCTCCAAGCTCCTTGAACGCATAGTCTACGATCGCCTAAGCGCCCACCTTACAGACAATAACCTCCTTGACCCTCTACAGTCCGGCTTCCGTCCCCTACACTCCACTGAAACTGCCCTCCTCAAAATCACTAACGACCTACTCAACGCCAAAGCCAAGGGCGACTACTCTGTCCTCCTTCTCCTGGACCTCTCTGCGGCCTTCGACACAGTTGACCACCCCCTCCTCCTTAATAAACTACTCTCCCTTGGCATCGGAGATACTGCTCTCTCTTGGTTCTCATCCTACCTATCCCGACGCTCCTTCAGTGTCACCTACAATGGTGCCACCTCCCCCTCCCTCCCCCTCTCTGTTGGGGTCCCCCAAGGCTCTGTCCTTGGACCCCTTCTCTTCTCCATCTACACCTCCTCCCTGGGCAAACTCATACAATCTCACGGCTTCAACTATCACCTCTATGCTGACGACACCCAAATCTACCTCTCCACCCCTCACCTCACCCCCACTATCTCCGCCCGCATCACTCACCTCCTAAATGACATCTCAGACTGGATGTCGCTACATTTCCTCAAGCTCAACCTCTCCAAAACCCAGCTCCTCATCTTTCCCCCTGCCAACACCCCCCCCCCCCCCATCCATCCTATCCATCATCACCAACAACTCCACTATCACTCCCGCCTCGCAAGCCAAAGTCCTTGGCGTCATTCTTGACGCGAACCTCTCCCTGCAACCTCATGTCAAATCACTCACAAACACATGCAGGCTCCATCTTCGCAACATTGCCAAGATACGCTCCTTCCTCACCCCAGACACCACCAAACTTCTAGTACACTCCCTCATCATCTCACGCCTTGACTACTGCAACTCCCTCCTCACTGGCCTACCCAAGTGCAGGCTCTCCCCGCTCCAGACCATCCTGAACTCAGCTGCCAGACTCATCCACCTCACCACCCGCTCCACCTCTGCCACCCCCCTCTGCCTCTCCCTCCACTGGCTCCCGATTGCCCAACGCATCAAATTTAAACTCCTAACCCTGACCTACAAAGCCGTTCACAACACTGCCCCTGACTACCTCACCAACCTGATCACCAAGTACCACCCTACCCGTACCCTTCGCTCCTCACAGGACCTCCTTCTATCCTGCTCCCTGGTCTCCTCCTCCCATGCACGACTGCAGGACTTCTCCAGGTCCTCCCCCATCCTCTGGAACTCACTGCCCCAATCCATCAGACTGTCGCCTTCCCTATTCACATTCAGGCGCTCCCTCAAAACCCATCTCTTCAGGGAAGCCTACCCCACCCTCACCTAACGGCCATTCTCCCTCATTCCTCCCACCACTTCATCCCCCTCAGCCACTTCCTACTGTACCTTTACCCCCTCCCTCCTAGATTGTAAGCTCGTAAGAGTAGGGCCCTCTTACCCCTCGTACGTTGTTTGTTGTTGTTGTATTGTGCCATGTATTGTCCCCCCTCTATTGTGCAGTGCTGAGCAAACCCTTTGGCGCTATATAAACTCGTAGTAATAATAATAATAATAATAATTTGGAAACTCGGGCACTGCTCGAGGGCCCGGGGTCAGTAGGGGGCCGCATGAGATGCCACTGGTACCTTTTTCATAGGCTTTTGGAGTTTGGGCAAGGACACAGGGGCCCCATGATCCCCTATTGCCCGGGGGCCCCATGAGTTGACAGTCTGCCCCTGGACACATCCCTTGGCCAAAAGCTTCATTTTACATCCTACCATGGCCTATAGCCTGGGAAACGCCTACTCAAGCATGTGCAGAACAATCATTCCCAGCCCCGCCCATAAACTCTCCCACCTCCTATGCAGACTACATAAGCACATTCCTGGTCACTTAGAAATTAATTATTCACACCCCCGCTCCGCCTTCTCAACTGGCCTTCCCCAACATACATAAATTGATGAAAGCAAGGAATGGGGCGATGTCACTTACCAACCACCTCCACTGGAACATGCCGTCTGTGGCTGGATTGGCATCAGCTGTGCACACGATCTCTGCTCTGCCCCCCAAATCTACCTCTGTGGGGTCTCCAAGGCTACGAATAGTCGGAGAGTCTGTGGAGGAAACCCGAAGAGGCAACAGAGGCTGTCTCTGTAATTAAACGCTATGGGGTGAATTTATTGAGAGAAAAAAAAAATTTAGAAAAATTGTGTAGCACTACCCCCTTAGGAGTCACTAGAAGATATGGGTCCCCTATAGTCCTGCACAGCTAGGCAGCATGCATCTTCACACAGAGTCAGAAATCAGTCCTTGAGCATTGGTTTTGTTGTTTTATTTAGGGGATTTGAACTTGGATAGGGTTAGGGGTGTACAGGATGCCCAAGGAAACCGATGAGCTGAGGACAACTTCATGGAATTTTTGCAAGCCTTCTCTGCAGTACAGTCTCTGTTGAAGAGCTAGCCAGCATCTCCCAATGTACCACCCCAGGCCCTAGATGAACTCCTCTTCCTCACCCTGCAATCTGGAGGTATCCCTGGGCAGGGGATCGGGTGTCTGTTGCTTTAAGTAGCAGACAGTACCAAGTAGATAGCGAATCTGGGTTCCCACCACAGTACTCTTTCCCCTATCCACTCAGGGGGTGCAGAGGAACTCACTCACATTCTCTCCTGTACCGCTGGTGGGTCGGTGGCTGCTTCCAGGCCTTTCCAGCTGGGCCGCTCCTTTCCTGCCATACAGGTGGTCCTCAGTCTAGGGCCAGTGAAACTTTGAGGTTCTCCCTTTCCAGTTCCAGGCCTGCAGGTAGGCCCCATCCCACTGGGCCTCCTTGCAGCCTCCTGTCTTCAGCCTCAAATCTTCTTCATTGCCTTGCACCTGAACTCCCCTGCAGCTGAGCAGGCTCCAACACCTTTAAGGATATCACAGCCCCTTTCCAACCTCCTATTGAGGATTGGCTAGGATCCTTCAAGAGTGCAAGCCAGCCACTCCTTATATCCACCCACCGCTTCTAGGGCCTTCCTACAAAACCCTAGAGCAGGGGAAAATTCCAGAGGGACCGGCCTGCAGACCCTCTAAGCTCCTGACTGCAATTTGACCTTCTGGCTATTACACTTAGGCTGCTACTCAGCCTTCCTCACTGACAATCAAGATTATAGCTCCCCCTAGCTAAACTAAGAGGGTGCTACATTTGCAGAAAAATACAATCAACATCTAACTTCAGCTTGTTCAATTAAGCTTCAACAATAAATCCTGCAAGCTGATTGGCTACCATGGACAGCAACACCAGATTTTGCGCTCTCCAGTTTTAGCAAATCAACCCCATAATATCAATGGACCATTGCTCTCTATATAACAGGTAGGTGCTTACAATGTACGTCTAGGGTCACCACTGTGCTGTTTTTGCCCTCTGTGTTCTCACAGGTCACAGTGTAGTCCCCGGAATCAGCGCGGCTCACGTTCCAAATTTCCAGAGCGCCGGCTCCCGCGTAGGTGATGTCTGTAAGCTCCCTCTATAGGAGAAAAATGATCGTTCATATTATTATCCATTGTATAGTACCAACATCTCCTGCAATTCTAAACAAACCGTCCCAGTGAGGATCTCTATCTACTTTTTGATATCTATCAATTCTATCTATCTATCTATTGAACTATCTATCCCAACTATCTATCTATCTATTGATATCTATCCAACTATCTATCTATCCAACTATCTATCTATCTATCTATCTATTATCTATCCAACTATCCAACTATCTATCTATCTATCTATCTATTATCTATCCAACTATCCATCTATCTATCTATCTATCTATCTATCTATCTATCTATCTATCTATATCTATTATCTATCTATCTATCTATCTATCTATCTATCTATCTATCTATCTATCTATCTATCTATTATCTATCTATCTATCTATCTATCTATCTATCTATCTATCTATCTATCTCTATCTATCTATCTATTATCTATCTATCTATCTATCTATCTATCTATCTATCTATCTATCTATCTATCTATCTATCTATCTATCTATCTATCTATCTATCTATCTATCTATCTATCTATCTATCTATATCTATCTATCTATCTATCTATCTATCTATCTATCTATCTATCTATCTATCTATCTATCTATCTATCTATCTATTATCTATCTATCTATCTATCTCTATCTATCTATCTATCTATCTATCTATTATCTATTATCTATCTATCTATCTATCTATCTATCTATCTATCCCATCTATCTATCTATCTATCTATTATCTATCTATCTATCTATCTATCTATCCATCTATCTATCTATCTATCTATCTATCTATCTATCTATCTATCTATCTATCTATCTATTATATTTGTAATCAATATAGATATAGGAACTTCTTAAATCATATTTTTCTCTTATTCGACATGAAGGCAATATGCGTCTAATGTCTATTGGTTCCTTCTGCTGTATTTAATGTCATGTAATATTTCTTTTTATCCTCACGATGTCGCCGTCGCCCTCTGCAGAGCGCTATCTGCTCATTTAATTCATCTCCATTAGCACCAGTAAAAATACCTTCAGGCTGTACATTGCAATAAGATTGTATTACAAAAAGGGTTTTCAGAGCATTTAAATAATGCATGATAGAACAATGGAGCTGCTCTTGTTTAATTCACAAGGAATAATGGAACAGTCTATGTACTTTAACACAAAAAGCGAGGTAACTGTTTACTCGCTGTTGTGCAAACTTTGTGCGTCCCGCCGGGCCATAACTCATTACTTTCTGTGCAGACGCTCCTGTAGCTCACTATAACAACAAAAAGGAACATCATGAAAGAATTATAATATGAATTTCCTGGAAAACGTTATCCGGATCATTCTCTTCAGGATATTACAAACTGTGCTCATAGCGGCCAGGCGGGGGTCAGCGGTCTACTGCCTGAGCTATTGTACATTGTCAGCCCTCTTGCTGGCTCCTGGCAGGATTGCACTGCCCTTCAATGGAATGGGTCAGCAGGATATCCGCTATGTACAGAAAATATATTTTTGTCAATGTTGTTTCAAATATATGAATTTACAGCATAGGAGCCATTCGGGCTATGTGCATCCATACTTGTGTTTATACATAGGAGAGAAAGAAAGAAAGAAAGAAAGAAAGAAAGAAAGAAAGAAAGAAAGAAAGAAAGAAAGAAAGAAGAAAGAAAGAAAGAAAAAGAAAGAAAAAGGAAGGAAGGAAAAAAAAAAGAAAGAAAGAAAGTGAAAGAAAGAAAGAAAGAAAGAAAGAAAGAAAGAAAGAAGAAAGAAAGGAAAAAAAAAAGAAAGAAAGAAAGCAGGAAGGAAGGAAAGAAGAAAGGAAGGAAGGAAGGAAGGAAGGAAAGAAGGAAAGAAGGAAAGAAAGAAAGAAAGAAAGAAAGAAAGAAAGAAAGAAAGAAAGAAAGCAGGAAGGAAGGGGAAGGAAGGAAGGGGAAGGAAGGAAAGAAGGAAGGAAGGAAGGAAAGAAAGAAAGGAAGAAAGGAAGGAAGGAGAGAAAAAAAGAAAGAAAGAAAGAAATAGATGATAGATATGCAGAGAAAACAAAGAAAGAAAACAAGATATGGATAGATAGATAGATAGATAGATAGATAGATAGATAGATAGATAATAGATAGATAGATAGATAGATAGATAGATAGATAGATAGATAGATAGATAATAGATAGATAGATAGATAGATAGATAGATAATAGATAGATAGATAATAGATAGATAGATAGATAGATAGATAGATAGATAGATAGATAGATAGATAATAGATAGATAGATAGATAGATAGATAGATAGATAGATAGATAGATAGATAATAGATAGATAGATAATAGATAGATAGATAGATAGATAGATAGATAGATAGATAGATAGATAATAGATAGATAGATAGATAGATAGATAGATAGATAGATAGATAGATAGATATGCAGATATGATCAACCAAACATCTGACTGAGAAGCTGTGTGATCTAACCAACGTTGACCATGTATGGTATGTTGATGGTAGATGGTTGGTTGCAGCATCTCAGGAAGGGTTGATCTCCAGGGTTCTCATAGTCTGTGGGGTTTATAGAGGATTCTGCAAAACCCACCCAAGGAGCAGTGGATGTGAAAACACCTCGGTACCTCACCTCTGTTCAGTGTCTCCCCCCTCCGTGACCAGGTGTAGGTGACCTCTGCTGGGTTGGCCCGAATGTGGACGGGGATTAGAGCCGCGCCATGCTCCACAGCCTGGACAACCTTTGGCTGATCATCAGTGAACTCTGGAGGAACTGAAACAACAAGATCAATAGATGTCACATATCAAAAACAATGTTCCCAAAAGGATAGCCAAAGGAGATGAAGAGATACAGACATGTTTGTAGTCCATATCAGGAGAGCAGCCCAGGGTGACAACCATGGCTGCCTCCATGGATACACTGAAGGAGTGAGTGTAGCCACCCAGGGACAGGAAGTGTGTTATCTGCAGGATTACCAAGTGAAAGTGTTTACCAGTATTTCAGCGTTGCATGTTCTTGATTAATGTTCATATTTTTAAATTGAGATATACAAAACATATAAACTAATCCTAAGAAAGGAACTTACAAAGCACATTGAGCTTGTAGAAAGTGTTGACTCCCTCCTTCAGGACATTGCTGTAGGCCTCGCATGCCACTCGTTTTCCGTTGTCCGCTGAGGACAAGCTCAACGTGACTTTGCTGGAGGTTGACTTTCCACCATATTCAGCATTTTTCACCACCAGGTCCTTGCCCTTCAAACTGCAGACAGAGGTTTGGTTAATATGGGGCATCAGTACAAAACTTTCTAGTTTCCTGAAAGGAGCTCGGTGTTACTCACATGGCTCCTTGTTTCACCCATGTTATGGTGGACTCGGGGTTGCTGCTGCCACTTCGGCACACCAGAGTGATGTTACTGCCCCGTTGATACGCCTTGGACTCATTGGTGATTTTCACATCTATAGGTGGGACTAAAAGCACAAAAAAACATGATGTAATGCCATTTTATCATCTCTACCCCAACAACAATTCACACCTTCAGCCATGATAATAGAATGATTAACACCTATGCAGTCTGCCTGACACCAAGGATGAGGTTATGACACTAGAACTGGATGGTTCCATAATTTTAACACCTCCCATCCTGTTCTTGGACATCTGCCTGGACACATTCCATGGCAGTGGCAGAACTACCAGGGTCACAAAGGTCGTGCTTCTGCCCCAAGATGGTAGGAAGGGTCCCAGTGGGAAGGGCTCCTGCCCCAGAGGGAAGGGCCCTGAGTTCATAAACAAGGGCCCCAGGCTTGGAGGGAAGGGCCCTGGGACCAGTAGGAAGGGCTCCTTGCACAGGGGGCCCTGAAGGTTCTAGCTACGCCTCAATTCCATGATGATTGGATGAAGATGTCTGTGCTCCCTGTATGGATAGAAATTCTGGGAGATGTTCCTGTCACTCATTATAACTAAAGAAGTGGTTTGGAGAAGCTGCAAAACATCTTCAGCATTACAGAAAGGGTTCAGCTGAATGTGACTAACTACTACTAGATATACTATGACTTGGAGAAATGGGCATCTTCACAGACAGAAATATGTAATATGGCTTCAGGAAGCCACCTAGTGCATGGCCATTTCATACCACTGAGAGGTTCTTTATGACTTCCCAGATGAGAATGACCCACCAGACAATGCCTTGCTGGAAAAACTGAAGCCCTGGTGATAGTCTTACGTTGGGTCACCCAACCTCACTGCGGCCAAGATTTTGGTAAATACATGCAACTTGCCAAAATAATATTTTAGATGCCTGACACCCTTACATAGATCATGTGGAGACAAAATAGGAAGATGTCATCAATACACCATAGACCATGACTTTAGAGTAATGTTAGAATGATGTGTCCGGGGATGAAGATTTGAGTGACACAAGATTCTTATTTCCCATCTCTGGTATTTGGAGGTAAAAATTTCCTTTTATGTCACCACAGCAACTTGAGAGGTGAACGAGTTACATTGAGGTGAAGTTCCTATGGCTGATAGACACCTGACCAATTACTTCATGAGTTTGGTGGACATCCCATTCTAAAACCATGGACATTAATATGGAGTTCCCTTTTCGACTATAATGGCCTTCACTCTACTGGGAAGGTTATCCACAAGACTTTAGCATGTGTCTGCAGAAATTTGTGACTGTTGAGCCAAAAGAGCATTTGTACTGATGTTGGCTGAAAAGACCTGGCTTGCTATGATCATTCCAGTTCATCCCAAAGTTTTTCATTAGAGTTGAGTTCAGGGCTTGAGATTCTCAACACCAAACTTCTCCAACCACGTCTTTGTGGAGTTGGGTTTTGTACATGGGGGCAGTCATGCATGAAACGGAAAAGGGCCTACCCCAAACTGTTGGAAACACACATTTGTCTAAGATGTCTATTTTTGCTTTAGCATTAACAGCATCCTTAACTGGATACACTTGAACCCCATCATTTGAAAGGCGACCCACATGCTTTTCCCAACATAGTGTAGGTCTGATGGTCAGGTCAGTTGTCCACAAATGGTTGGCCATATATTGTTTGTAGCATCATGGCAGGAATAAAATGACTGTATGATGGAAGTTTGTTACTTACACTGAACATGGATCTTGGTTGTGGCAGATAGTATAGTCTTTCCATCATTTGTGGCATTGCAGCGATACGTGGCCTGGTTGTCACTCGGAACAGTTTCCAGGATGATCTCCCGAGAGACAATCTTCCCTGCAATGATCTGTTTACCATCTGTCACTGGTCTCTTTTCCTGGATGAAGACAGGGGTATTTGTAATGCATTTCTATATTCCCCCAATAAAATATTATGGGGTGTTGGGTGGCAAGACACCTTCAAACAGTGTGTGTACAATGATGGAGCTGCAAGACTGAACCATACAGAAAATAAATAAGTGTGAGGTTCAGTCTTCTGGCTCTATCCTCAAAGAAGTCAAAATAAAGCAATGCCATGTTTTATTTTTCTGGACTCCAAGATCTCTTTGGCCATGAAATTAAGCTGTCATTGTGACCTAATACAATATATCGGGAAGGACTGGACCATCGAGAACTACCCCAGAGGGCAGTAAGATGAGTTGACAATGTGGTAATGAGGTGCTCATTACTGCTTATGGAGAAATACAACTTGATGAAGAGCCTCTGTGCAACAGAACTGAGAATTAGGGGCAAGTCCCAGCACTACTGGGGATGGGCACCTTGTTTTTGGGAAGAAATCTGTCCTTCACTGGCAATTACCTTCAGCCAAATAAGTCGGGGTGCTGGATGTCCCCCACTGGAGAAACAGCTTAGCTTGACACGGGTACCGGCACGAAAACGCTTGTCTAGGGGAGGAGCCTCTATCCATATTTTCTGGGGGGGATCTGAAAAACAGTGTAAAAATTCAACTGTCAAACTTTAAAATACATTTGGTTTTGCAGCCTTTTTAAACCTTTTTAACCCCTGAAATAACTTTCTGGCCTGAGGGAACCCCTGCTAAAAGTTCTATAAAGTTCATGATACATTCGTGTTATAGAGGGAAGAATGTCCTCACACTTGTGGTCATGGGAAGAATGCATTGTGGTCATTGGGAAGAATGTTCACACTTGTGTCATTGGGAAGAATGCTCCTCACACACTTGTGGTCATTGGGAAGAATTACCCCCTTACAGATAGCTAAAAAGATCAATGGTGTCAGTGGGAACTTATCTGAGAGGCAGAAGTTGTTTTTTGCTCAAGGAACCCCTAGCAATCTCTGGAGGAACCCTATGGTTCCATGGAAGCCTGGTTGGGAAACCCTGGTCTACATGACCGGAAAAATCATACTGATAAGTTACTTTTCCTAAAGAAAGAAGTCAGCAAGATTTCTAGATATATCTCTAAAGGTTTCAGGAAAAAAAGATGGCTTTACAACGGCACTGCACATTTTGCACAGAGAGGACAACTGGTTCACAACGGGGTGAAAGAGGCCATCTACGTCAAACTGGAAAAACTATCCCTTAAAAGGGGTGAAAGTCTTCCACATATGATGCTGTTTTTACATATCTTCCCCAGATTAACAACTACACAGACTTCCTGAAAACCAGATTGGAATTATGTAACTAGGGCAGGGCAGAGGCGTATTTAGCACAAGGCAAACAAGGCATTTGCCTAGGGCGGTATCTTTCGGGGGGGCAGCACCTCCCCCCAAAAGAAGGGATGGAAGAAGGGACACGCATGCCATGGGAACCAGGTGGGATCAGAGAGAGAGGCTGTGGGCTGCTTGATGGTGCATGCAGAGCCTGACTCTCATTCCTTGGGATGTCTGGAGGTGTGAAGATGAGTGTCTTTCTCTCTATTGCCGGGGGGGGGGGATAGTGGAAGGCTCTCCCGCGGGTGGTGGGTAGGGGTGTGGTTGGTCAATGTCAGGCTCTCTCTGCTGGAGGGGGAGGGGGGGGTGTTGGCCCGTGTCCGTGGGGGCAAACAATTTTTGTGTGGGGGGGGATAGTGGAAGGCTCTCCCTCGGGTGGTGGGTAGGGGTGTGGTTGGTCAATGTCAGGCTCTCTCTGCCGGAGGGGGAGGGGGGGGGTGTTGGCCCGTGTCCATGGGGGCAAACAATTTTTGTGTGGGGGGGGGGATAGTGGAAGGCTCTCCCTCGGGTGGGGGGTAGGGGTGTGGTTGGTCAATGTCAGGCTCTCTCTGCAGGAGGGGGAGGGGGGGTGTTTGGCACCTGTCCGTGGGGGCAAACAATTTTTGTGTTGCCTAGGGCAGCACAAAACCTAAATACACCACTGGGGAAGGGTGGTTCCACAACTTCACCCATCCTGTTCCTGGACAATACCTGTGTGGTTAGAAATGCTGGGGTATTTTATTGCTACTCATTACATCTGAAGCAGTGGTTTGAAGAAGCTAGGAAATGTCTTCAACATTACAGAACAAGTCCAGTTGACTTGACTAACTATTAGATATACCATGACCAGGGGCGGACTGACCATTTGGAAACTCGGGCGCTGCCCGAGGGCCTGGGGTCAGTAGGGGGCCCCATGAGATGCCCCTGGTACCTTTTTCATAGGCTTTTTTGAGTTTGGGCAAGGACACAGGGGCCCCATGATCCCCTAATGCCTGGGGGCCCCATGAGTTGTCAGTCTGCCTCTGACCATGACCTAGAAAAATGAGAACCTTCACAGACACGACCAAGTGAAAGTTTTGTAACCAGGGGCGGACTGACCATTTGGAAACTCGGGCACTGCCCGAGGGGCCCAGGGTCAGTAGAGATGCCCCTGGTAACTTTTTCATAGGCTTTTTTGAGTTTGGGCAAGGACACAGGGGCCCCATGATCCCCTATTGCCTGGGGGCCCCATGAGTTGTCAGTCCGTCCCTGTTTGTAACCTAAAACAACTAACAGAAGACAACAGAAGCTTACCTTAGCTTCATAGCCAACACAGGGTCAAATATAGTATGTCAAGCATTGTATAGATAAATATATTTTTATAGATAACTGTGAATAGGATTAGCATAAATGACTGACTGATGTGTACAGTGGCACAGGACTGCTTAAAATTCGAAATAATACAATTGAATTGAAGTTCTCAAGGTCACCCGTTACTCACATTGTACGCTTAGCTGAACACTATTGGCCTTGGTGTAAAGAATGGCTTCATTGAAGGCTTCACACGTCAGCTGCATTCCATTATGTTCTCTCTGCACTACGGTGGTAATGTTGGACATGCTCACCTTCCCGCCATGATCAGACTAAGGAGATAAAAAAAAAATGTTGTTCCTTTATTAGAAACAAACAAAAAACTTCTGACAAATATTACATCAAAGGAATGGGCTCACAGACACTGGTGCAGCTGGCCATAAATACAAAAAACAAGATGTTTTTAATACAGGAAATAAAGGATATTTCTTCAAGAACACCAGGACTGAGGGAAGAGCTTGGTTTCCCTGGCTGTAATGGAGCCATTATCTCAACCCTCTGCTTCTCTACAAAGCTCAGAGACCACCTAAATATCGGCGGTCTAGTTAAATTAAAGCAGCAGAATGTTAGAGAAGCAATAAATCTAAATAAACGTTATTCCATACCCATCCAAACATCAAGCCAATCCTTCAAAATTCCTTCAAAATAGACGTCAACATGTGAGGAGGTGTGGTGTGGTGTGGCAGCAGTGAACACTTAAGAGTCCAGTTGCAGAAAATAGAACTTAAAGTTCAAAAAAGCACCACTACCCGGCGGGAAGACAACCCAACTTGTCATACTCACAGAATGTTGCAGCGAAGAGTATAACAGTAGGTCTTGGGTGCACCGACAGCATCTGTCTCAGGGATAGAATGAGGCCTGGCTAGTCTTTACTCAAATGGGGAGGCCTACATGAAAGATGGCATGTCCCTGCTCTTTCCCTACTCATCTGGAATTGCTCCCTGCTGCTAATACTGTCCCTGACAGATGAGTGACTTGTCCCTACACTACCTAAATGTGAAATGTGCACAAAAGCCTGAGAATCAGGGTCTCAAATAGACTCTGCCTGACCCAAGATGGCCACCAGAGTCACATGGGGTGGCAGCATCCAATAAGATAGCTCCCCCAGTGATCCAGAAAACCAAAGAGGAACCATGTTCCTCTTGAGCTAGACCTGCAGTGGATTGCGCCTGCCTACACACAAATGACAAACTCTCGATTGTAGCAATGCTAAATACACTGATTTGTCTCTCTTCCTGGAAAATAGAAGGGTCCACCATGTGAACAAGGTCTTATGGAACAACATGACTTCTAATGCTGGATTTGTTTTGCCTATTTTAGGTGAACCTATCACAGTGTACCTGATGGCCTTTAATCCTTTTGCAAATCACTTATGTTTCAAGATTCCTGAACCTGATCCCATGCTGGAAGAAGCTGCAGGTCTATGGCATGTCTCCCACTATCCAACAGGGCAACTCAGCAACCAATAGGGAGGTGCTCCTTTGGATAGCGAGTAGGCGGTGAGAGCTGAAGTCAAGACCATCTGCTTTCTGTGTGTGAATGGGACCACGTAGAAAGACATAGGTGCATAGTTCAACAAACGTGCAGGTGCTTTGTGGTTCCTCCTGTTAAAGTGGCCAAAAACAGTAAGGTTGGATCTGTGCTCATAAAATCCCCATAATAGAAGGGGTTGAATGTGTAAAATTGGTTTTGTAGCTCTTTGGTTCCAGGTCATTTGCCTTGGAGCCACCAGAAACCACAATGGAGGTATTGAGTTCAGCATAGCCTTTAGTATACGTGAAAGACATTTCTGCTGGCATCAGAGCCCACCACACATGCTACTACAAGTCACATGACCTAACATACCAGTTGTCAGTCCCATGGCATTGGACCAGAGCAATAAAGGAACACAATATCTTCAGGATCTTTGTTGTACTGACCATAGCCTGCCTTCCTTCAGGGACGGTAATCTATAACCTGGCAGTTTAGATTTTAGAGGTCTCTTTAGACTTCAATTACTAAGAGCAATGTCACTTTAATGAATAATAACATTCAGGTTAGCACTTACATCAGTTTATGGTGACCACCGCATCTCCCAGCTCCACCGGTCCTAGCCACCAACGAATGTAGACAGGGGGATTGCTGGAAGCTGTAAAGCAGGACAGTGAAAGGCTTGTGTTCTCTGCACCAGCGGTGGAGCCCAGGATGGTGACTTTAGTGGGAAGAACTGCAAGAAAATGAGAGAGAAGAGGACAAAAGTGTATGTTTCAGCTATTCGTCCCATATGTGACATCAATGCCCTAGTAACAGAGTACTATACGAGGACAGCAGTTGCTAAGGAAGAATGATGTATCAGTTTATAACACTGAGCTATAAAGTAGAATTCCCACTGGATATCATTGGGTGTCTGGTGTTCATGCAGATGGTGGGGAGTCCTTGGAGGGAAGTCCACGGTCACTGTGCTCCTTTGGACCAGGGCTTACCAGTTCACTAGTAGGCTAGGAGAAGAGAACATCCAATAACTGCCAAAGACCTTGTGTATCAATCTGTTCTTTCCAAGAACATGAGCGGCTTCTCAATCAGCATGGCCTTGAGAGTTTAAAGTTGACTTGTAAGGTGAAAAAAATTACCTCAGTCTTAAGGACATGTTGATACAATAGGCTTCAAGTGTCCATTTGTCTGCAGGACAGCCCCCTATTTTGCACATAATCCTGCATCCCCCATGTCCTACGAAGCCGGTGGAGGTACAGGAAGTGCACCGCCATTTTTTTTATAGGTGTGGGAAAGTATCTTCACAATTTTTACAACAATATTGGACAAATAAACGGGTCCGTTCCATGGAATCACCAAAGGACTTTCCATTATTCGCTTATCTCTATTCAACACTCCCAGACAGGAGCTAAAGGGTGCCACTGGACATCATTGGGTGTCTGGTGTTCATGCAGATGGTGGGGAGTCCTTGGAGGGAAGTCCACGGTCACTGTGCTCCTTTGGACCAGAGTTTACCAGTTTACTAGTAGGCTAGTAGAAGCGAACATTCAATAACTGCCAAAGACCTTATGTATCAATGTGTTCTTTCTAAGAACATGAGCGGCTTCTCAATCAGCATGGCCTTAAGAGTTCAAAGTTGACTTGTAAGGTGAAAAAAATGACCCCAGTTCTTCTTAAGGATATTTTGATACAATAGGTTTCAAGTGTCCATTTGTCTGCAGGACAGCTGCCTATTTTGCACATAATCCTGCATCCCCCATGTCCTATGAAGCCGGTGGAGGCACAGGAAGTGCACCGCCATTTTTTTATTGGTGAGGGAAAGTATCTTCAACATTTTTACAACAATATTAGACAAATAAACGTGTCCATTCCATGGAATCACCAAAGGACTTTCCATTATTCGCTTATCTCTATTCAACACTCCCAGACAGGAGCTAAAGGGTGCCACTGGATATCATTGGGTGTCTGGTGTTCATGCAGATGGTGGGGAGTCCTTGGAGGGAAGTCCACGGTCACTGTGCTCCTTTGGACCAGGGTTTACCAGTTCTCTAGTAGGCTAGTAGAAGAGAACATTCAATAACTGCCAAAGACCTTATGTATCAATGTGTTCTTTCTAAGAACATGAGCAGCTTCTCAATCAGCATGGCCTTAAGAGTTCAAAGTTGACTTGTAAGGTGAAAAAAATGACCCCAGTTCTAATTAAGGACATGTTGATACAGTAGGCTTCCAGTGTCCATTTGTCTGCAGGACAGCCCCCTATTTTGCACATAATCCTGCATCCCCATGTCCTACGAAGCGCACCACCATTTTTTTATTGGTGAGGGAAAGTATCTTCAAAATTTTTACAACAATATTAGACAAATAAATGGGTCCATTCCATGGAATCACCAAAGGACTTTCCATTATTCGCTTATCTCTATTCAACACTCCCAGACAGGAACTAAAGGGTGCCACAGGGGCTTCAAGAGCTAAAAGCCAGTGCTGACAAAAACAATGTCATAAAATGAGATGGGGGTTCTAAGGTTACAAAAGTCCTGAAGTATGGGGGCTTTCAAGTAGTCTTCCAGATGATCTCTTTGTCCCCTGCGTAACCCTTTGGTTCCTAAGTCCATGTCTATACAGGGCCTCAACCTTTGTTTCAACTGAAGATTAAGCTCCTCTTGGGACTAATTCCCACCATAGTCATCCAACTTTCAGAATGTCATTGGGCAGCAGAGGCACAGGCATTGACAACTTTTGGCTGGGGTGGATTTAGCTCATAGATGGCCAGTGCTTAAAGCAGAACTCCATGTAAAATTGTATTTTCCCATGCAGTGGGGCTGTGCCCGCACTGCATGGGAAAACTGCTCGTTTTGTCCAGGGGTTTAGTGGAAAAGCTATACTTACCTCATCCTCCGATCCTCCAGAAAGCCGCACTCCCCCACGTCCAGCGGTGGATTGTTCCTGCCGTCCTCACGCCTGGAGCTGGTCTATGGGCATGATGACGTCAGGAACCATCCATTCATAAAACCACTGGCGTGCAGGGGGAAGAAGAGCATCAGGGACTGGCCTTGGGCTCCGAGGATCGGCGGATTATATAAGTATATCCAGGGGCGGACTGACCATTTGGGAACTCGGGCACTGCCCGAGGTCCTGCGGTCAGTAGGGGGCCCCATGAGATGCCCCTGGTACCTTTCATAGGCTTTTTTGGGTGTGGTTTGAGTTAAGTGCAAGGACACAGGGGCCCCATGATCTCCTATTGCCTGGGGCCCCATGAGTTTTCAGTCCGCCCCTGAGTATATCTTCACTCTTATGACCCTTAGGCAAAAACAAGCAGGTGGCCCATGCAGTGTGGACACAGCCCCACTGCATGGTCCAAAAAACATTTTGCCCGGAATTCTGCTTTAAAGTGGAACTTCACTCTCTCAATCAACAATTACTATTTTTAATCCTTATGTTGCTAGAATGAGTAAATAGATGGGAAAGTATATCATATTTACTTGTTTTAAACTTTTTTTTACATTTCTTGAGTTACTTCCGGGTTCCTGGCCTAGACAAATGATGTCATACATTCCAGGAGTCTTCAGGAGTGGAGGAGGGGTTTTCTCAGCTAAGCACACCACCCTCCTGCCTGCATGCCTGAGCTAAAGGCAGATGGATTCCAGGAAGTAAATGCTACTTGAATCAGCTGCCTTTACTTAAGTTGGACACAGCCAGAAATTCTAGGGGGGGGGGTTATCTCAACTATATAAAGCAGAGACATGGATTGGTGAGTAAATAATTAAAGTTTTTGGTTTGTGGTGCACATATGCAGTGTAGTTCCACTTTCTTCTTGACTTAGGTAGAAGCTGAGGCCCCAAGTACATCCAGGAGCTGCAATTGAAGGGAGTGCAGAGGGACACAGGGATCAGTTTGAAGACCAATGTCAATCATTTGCATTTCAGCACTGTTTCCATCCTGGAAATATTTAGGCTTTTTGCTTTGACCATGCCAAGGCAGACATACTCACCGCAGGAACAATTTGGATGGATTGGAATGTGGGGAAAAAGTCGATACAAAGGAAGACAAATTCTGAAGCGGATCACTTACACACGACATTGAGAGTGATGCTGGCCTGGAGGACCATCGGTGTTACATGATTGACGGCCTCGCAGCGTATGACGGCATTGTTATGCTCCGCCTTGATGTCAAGGGTCAGGTGACTCTTGGACAACCTCTTCTTGGAATCAGTCTCCCAGCCAGTGTGCACCACCTCCTCGTTCTGGAAGAGAGAAGGGAAACACGGTGACAAAAATTATTTGAAGAAGTACAAGCAGTAGTATGTACATCCTAAAGGGCAAAACATAAGTAGACAATATATATATATATCCAGGGATTTTTTTCTCAGAGAATAGGTGCAGGAACTCCCCACCTCTGAGTCACCTCTTGTCTCTGCCCCCTGCCCACCTCTGAGCACCACCCAATGGTCCAACACCCTTCACACCATCCAGTTTTTAGACAATACAGAGCCAAGTGTCATTCTGTGGTGATAAGTAATTTGTATGGAGTTTGTTAATGGTAACAAGAAAAACAGTAAAAATAGATCACAAAAATAGAAACAATAGGCCCACCCTAAGCAACAATGGACCCCCCTGAACAAAATACCACCCTAGCAACAATAGACTCCTAGCAACAACAACAGATCTTCCAGCAGCCAACATCGACAGACTCTCCAGCAGCAATAGACCTCTCCCTCAACAGTAGATCCCTTCCAACAATTGACCCCTAGCAACAAAGGACCTCCCCAGGAACAATAGACCCCCCACCAGAAACAACAGACTTCCCCAGTAACAATAGATCCCCACCAGCAACAATAGAGCTTCCACCATGCAAAAATGGATCCCCTCCAGTGGCAATAGATTCCCCAGTAGCCAGTATCAATAGACCTTCCAACACACTCCAGCACCCATTGTCGTTACATACATTCAGTGCAGAAGGTGCAGGAGGTTCCGGAACTGCGTTCCCCCATGTTCCTGTTGAAAAAAAACCTTCTATATATATATATATATATACTCTGTATATAAATCCAGGGCTTTTATTCTCAGAGAATAGGTGCAGGAACTCCCCACCTCTGAGTCACTTCTTGTCTCTGCCCCCTGCCCACCTTCGAGCACCACCCAATGGTTCCAACCCCCTTCTACCTTCGAACACCGACCAATGGTTCCAACTCCTTCCCACCTTCCCATCTTCCAGCAGCCAACATTGATAGACCTTTCCCTCAACAGTAGATCCCCCACAACAACAATTGACCCCTAGCAACAAAAGGACCTCTCCAGGAACAATAGTTCCCCCCACCAGAAACAACAGACCTTCCCCAGTAACAATAGATCCCCACCAGCAACAACAGAGCTTCTACCATGCAAAAATGGATCCCCTCCAGTAGGCAACAGATTCCCCAGTAGCCAGCATCAATAGACCTTCCAGCACCCCTTGTCGTTATATACATTCAGTGCAGGAGGTGCCGGAACTGCAATCCCCCCCATGTTCCTGTTGAGAAAAAACCCTATATACTGTATATACTGTATATATACACAAGGACCTGCCTACAATCAGATACCACAAGAGGTCTACTTTTTACATTTATCAGCCGGAATAGCATCCCCTTGACCCCTCTGAACCTGTTCCCACTTTATTACTAAGGACGTGACTTTTGGGGGGGCTTTAAATCTAAGGCGTGCCCAGCCACTGTCCTGTCCTATGGGGGGTGACTTTATTGACCCTCCCTTGTATGCCCTTTTGATTTGTCTTTTCTTGGCATCTGGGCTTAACTGGTAAGCAAGCACTTAATGGTCAAGAAAGTTATTGAGAGAATAGATGGCACTTATCAGGTGTAGCCCTGAAAGTCACATTATTGATGCCTCTAGCAAGTGAAACTAAATCAGAGAGGTGCGCTGGGACAGGGGTTTCTGCTTGCCAAATCTGCACCTTGTGGTGAATATGGCAGGATATTTTGTTTTAAAAAAGACTGATAGTGGTGAGGGGTTAGAACCCTTTTCAGACATTTTTATTTACTGTTTTTATCCCATTGGCAGGATTCCCTCAGAAAGTGGGAGCAAATCTCTCCAACATGACTAGAAAGTACCTCTTAGATCAGTGGTTCTCAACCTTCCTAATGCCGCGACCCTTTAATACAGTTCCTCATGTTGTGGTGACCCCCAACCATAAAATGATTTACCCAGTAATTATAATTCATGAGTGTCGTTTTACGTCCAATACTGCTGCTTTCAACACAGTAGCTGCTCTTTACACATCAGAAATATGTGTTTTCTGATGGTCTTAGGGGACCCCTGTGAAAGGGTCGTTCGACCCCCCCCAAGGTTGAGAACCACTGTCTTAGATAGTCATCACCAAAAGAGGTGTCCCCATTGGAAGATCTCCCATCATCTCATATTCTGGAGAGAACTGCAAAATTACTAAAGTGTACCGCCAATTTCTGTTTTGGGGGGCAACAGTCACTAAGGCAAGGAGGGAGGCTGAATATCCATACTCCATCCAAAAGTAAAAATTAAGATGTGGGCTTTTGATTCTTTTTTTTTCAAGGTCATCAGTTACAAAATCGACTTATTTCCTATCTGAAGTTTTTGGGTTTGCCAACCTTTAGCCATTGCAAAGTCGCCAGAGGGTTCCCGCTCCTGGACGTGCAGGTCAGTTTTAACTTTTCATCTGCTTTTATGGAGGGTCCCTCGTAGCCATCGATGGTCGGAGTTTCAGGGGGAACTACAGAAAGGCACAGGGTCAGTGACAAAAAAAAAGCCACAGTAACTTCCAATAGGGACAACAGGCCCTCAAATTTGTATGGGTCACACAAGTACAAAACACAACATGAATGTAACTAAACTACTCTAAATATACCCCCTAAAAACACCCTCTAAATAAACAAAAAAAAGTAGGCCTTTTTTTCAAGCAAATTTAGTCTAAGCAGCTCATTAACACCGATGGTACTGTCTCTCTAATCAGTAATATGCAGAAAAACAGGTATCTCCTAACTGAACTCATTCCTATTCAGCAGCCAGTCAATCCAGTCTAGGATATAAGTATAAAGAACCAGGGGGCTTTCACCAACAGAAACAGAGGAGGCCCAAAAAAAAAAGTTAGGCGCCAGCTGTTAGGCCCATTGGTGACCTGGCTCCTGTGATCTACCCTGCCCTGTACTAGTCTATGTATGCTGGCAAGAATAGTGGGCACCGTGATAAAATGTGGGTACAGTATAGTATTTTCTCACATAGAACATTCATTGTGAAGCTCACGGTCAGTGGGGCCTGAAGAGCTCCATTGGTGGCGAAGCAGAGCAGGAGGTGTCCGTTATCTGTGCTCTGCGGATTGATTCTGTAAGAGAAAAAACATTTTACGCAACGGCAGTTCTAAAGGTCACCCTAACATCAAATCTGAGCTCATAGTTTATGAATTCAAAAAATTTGTGGAAACCTGATCATCACACCTATATGATCTTGCTAGACATCCCATTTTTTGTGGCTATATCAGCCCCCCTGCACTTTTGGGAAGACATGACTCACAATCCATGCTTCAATCCATCCCAAAGGTGTTCAGTAGGGTTGAGGTCAGAGCTATGTGCAGGACACTCAAGTTACTTCATACCATACTGATCAAATCATGTCTTTATGGAGATGTTGGTTGAGAAAGACCTGACTCATTCCAATTCATGCCAATGGTGTTCAGTAAGGTTGAGGTCAGAGCTCTGTGCAGGATACTCGAGTTCCTCCTCACCAAACTGGTCAAACAATGTCTTTATGAAGATGTTGGTTGAGAAGAGCTGACTCATTCCAATTCATCCCAATAGTGCTCAGTAGGGTTGAGGTCAGGGCTCTGTGCAGGACCCCTGTTTCTACACACCAAACTGGTCAAACCATGTCTTTATGGAGATGTTGGTTGAGAAGACCTGACTCATTCCAATTCATCCCCAAGGTACTCATTAGGGTTCAGGTGAGAAAATCTGTACAGGACACTCAAGTTCCTCCACACCAAACCAGTCAAATCATGTCTTTATGAAGATGTTGGTTGAGAAGACTTGACTCATTCCAATTCATCCCAATAGTGCTCAGTAGGGTTGAGGTCAGGGCTCTGTGCAGGATACTCGAGTTCCTCCTCACCAAACTGGTCAAACAATGTCTTTATGAAGATGTTGATTGAGAAAGACCTGACTCATTCCAATTCATCCCAATGGTGTTCAGTAAGGTTCAGGTCAGGGCTCTGTGCAGGATACACAAGTTCCTCCTCACCAAACTGGTCAAACAATGTCTTTATGAAGATGTTGGTTGAGAAGAGCTGACTCATTCCAATTCATCCCAATAGTGCTCAGTAGGGTTGAGGTCAGGGCTCTGTGCAGGTACTCGAGTTCCTCCTCACCAAACTGGTCAAACAATGTCTTTATGAAGATGTTGATTGAGAAGAGAGCTGACTCATTCCAATTCATCCCAATATTGCTCAGTAGGGTTGAGGTCAGGGCTCTGTGCATGATATTCGAGTTCCTCCTCACCAAACTGGTCAAACAAAATGTATTTATGAAGATGTTGGTTTTGAGAAGAGCTGACTCATTCCAATTCATCCCAATAGTGCTCAGTAGGGCTGAGGTCAGGGCTCTGTGCAGGATACTCAAGTTCCTCCTCACCAAACTGGTCAAACGATGTATTTATAAAAGATGTTGGTTGAGAAGACCTGATTCATTCCAATTCATCCCAATAGTGCTCAGTAGGGTTGAGGTCAGGGCTCTGTGCAGGTACTCGAGTTCCTCCTCACCAAACTGGTCAAACAATGTCTTTATGAAGATGTTGATTGAGAAGAGCTGACTCATTCCAATTCATCCCAATATTGCTCAGTAGGGTTGAGGTCAGGGCTCTGTGCATGATATTCGAGTTCCTCCTCACCAAACTGGTCAAACAATGTATTTATGAAGATGTTGGTTGAGAAGAGCTGACTCATTCCAATTCATCCCAATAGTGCTCAGTAGGGCTGAGGTCAGGGCTCTGTGCAGGATACTCAAGTTCCTCCTCACCAAACTGGTCAAACGATGTATTTATAAAGATGTTGGTTGAGAAGACCTGATTCATTCCAATTCATCCCAATAGTGCTCAGTAGGGTTGAGGTCAGGGCTCTGTGCAGGACCCCTGTTTCTCCACACCAAACTGGTCAAACCATGTCTTTATGGAGATGTTGGTAGAGAAGACCTGATTCATTCCAATTCATCCCCAAGGTGCTCAGTAGGGTGAGGTCAGAACTCTGTGCAGGACACTCAGGTTCCTCCACACCAAACCAGTCAAACCATGTCTTTAGGGAGCTGGCTTTGTACCCAGAGGCACAGTCATGCCGGAACAGAAAAGGGTCTTCACCAAACGATTACCACAAAGTTGGAAGAGCACAATTGTCTACAATGTCTTTGCATGAATGTAGTATTAACAGAACCCTTCACTGGAAACACCTGGAAGCAATCATTTCGAAGGGTGGTGTCCCCATACTTTGGGCCATATCGGTAGGTGTGATGGTCGGGTGTCCACAAACCTTTCTCCGTTTAGCGGAGCTGAAGAAAAACTACCTGAACTTTTTTCTGTTACAACGTAGAATCAGTTTTCTTATAGGTAAGTAGGGTTAGTCATCAAATTTTACTTTTCATAGATACGACAGGAGAAGACATTTGACTTTAGGCTCACTTCGAAGCCCTCACCATATCCCCCATAGACTCACCTTGCTGTTACCTCTGTATTCTCCAGCTTTTCTTCGGAGCCGGGACTGTTACTGGATTCTACGGTGACTTCCACACCACCTGCTCACGAGACATCAGATGTTCATCACCACTGGGTGGCAGTGAAGTCATTCTCTAACTCAAACCAACGCGCGCGGCGCTGTTTTCAGTCAATTTCAACCAATTTTAACACACCAGGAATCGTTAATATGAATTGCGGTAATGGCTAAAAACCAAGCAATCTACTGACCGACCACTAGAATACGGTCGATCACAAAGTGGAATTTGGGCCATCAATCGACAGCCGCGATAGCGTTTATTTAAAGAGTGAATTGAAATGGAATGGAAAACGGGAAAAAATAAAAAAAAAAAACAGCTAAAGCAATTTTTTATAAAGCAAAGTTTTCTGTCGCACTTAATTGGAGCAATTTGGATCCCATTTTGTTGCAGTTGAGGGAAGCCGCCATTTATGTCTCCGATTGCTTTGTGGTTTTTATTCAACAAAAAGGGGAATAGAAAATTTTCATTCCCGTATCGCCACGTGCAGGGGCGGACTGACTGATACCAGGGCCGGGACAAGGGGTGGGGGGGGGGGGTGGGCAGGGGGGTTGGATGCCCTGGGCACAATGGTTTACGGTATGGTTGGGGGCACCTGACATGAGTGACTGCTGGGCGTAGGATGCCCTAAGCTTGCATATCAAAACCCGGGGTGGGGAGTATTGGGGGTTGGGGGTGTAATTTGGCATCTTTGCCCTGAGCTCTGGACAGGGGCGGACTAACCATTCGGGCCCTAGGGCACTGCCTGAGGGCCCCATGGGGTCAGTATGGGGGGCCCCATGTGATGTCCCTGATACCTTTCATAGGGGTAATTTGGCATCTTTGCCCTGAGCTCTGGACAGGGGCGTGGTTTGAGTGTTGGCAAAACACAAGGGGTGGGGGGGGGGGTGGGCAGGAGGGGCGGATTGCCCTGGGCCGGGGTCAATGGTTTATACCTTTCATAGTAGTGTTGGCGAGGACAAGGGGAGGGACGGATGCCCTGGGCACAATGGTTTACATGAACATGAGTGACTGCTGGGCGTAGGATCCCCTAAGCTTGCATATCAAAACAGGGGTGGGGGGTATTGGGGGTTGGGGGGGTAATTTGGAATCTTTGCCCTGAGCTCTCGAACAGGGGCGGACTGACCATTCGGCGCTCGGGCACTGCCCGAGGGCCCGGGGTCAGTAGGGGGCCCCATGAGATGTCCCTGAAACCGTATGGTCATAGGCTTTTTTTGGCGACTGTGGGCGTTCCCCTAAGCTTGCATATCAAAACGGGGGGGGGGTAATGGGGTTGGGGGGTAATTTGGAATCTTTGCCCTGAACTCTCGACAGGGGCGGACTGACCATTCGGCGCTCGGGCACTGGAGGGCCCGGGGTCAGTAGGGGGCCCCATGAGATGTCCCTGATACCTTCTTTATTCATAGGCTTTTTTTGGGTGTGGTTTGAGTTGGCGAGGACACAGGGGCCCCATGATTTTCTATTGCCCGGGGACCCGATGAGTTTTCAGTCCACCCCATGTGTATGGCCAGCTTTAGGCCCCATTCACACCTAGCAGCCCCTGGGCGCGCATTTTTTTGCACCTTTTACGCTTTTTCCGATGCACTTTAATACAACGTGCGTAGTGCAGGCTCAATCAACTGAATGTCAAGTGCGACAAATGCGCCAAAGAAGCTCCTGCACCTTCTTTTTTAAACCGCAACTTTTGTGGGTTTTGTGGTGCCAAAAAATGTGCGTTTTGGGTTGTCATTGTGAATTAATAGCACTGCAAGCACGGCCGCCATTTTTTACACATTTTTCACACATTTTTCAGATGTCATCACTGGGTCTCTCTGCTTCTCTATGCAATGCAGGCTGGTGGGAGGGGCCGGAGGGGTGCTGTACGTAGCTTTCTAAAAACATCCCAGCACCCGGCCTCAGTACTCCTCTCAAGCCCCTCAGCCCTGATGCAATCAGTGGGAGGAGTTATGCAAATATCAAAAGCCAAGGATGTCAGGCAGGCTACAAAAAAATTTGACACTGAGCGTTCACGACTGAAAGAACTGAAATCCAATAAATGAAAGGGGAGGGGCCAGGGGCGGTCAGGCTGAGAAGGAAAGTGCTAGATGATGCTGGGCGTCTCCCCAGCCAGGAAATGAGGTGGAGCTCTGTCTAACTTGCTGTACTTGTAATGATGGACAGGGTCCAATTTTCGCCAGACAAACCCTCCTTCTTGCGCTCCTTCTTACTTTTGGTAATAGTCAGAACTGCTGCCGGTTTGGCATTCTGGGTGCTGCAAGCTACAGGATACTCCTCTCCGTAGACCCAGGTCACCGTGCTGCCCGCCACGTGGTCCTTGAATACCGGCGTTTCCGGAGGGACTGGTGGGAGAGGAATGGAAGGGTTACGATGGAAGCATCTCCGGGAACACAAGACTGATATATAGGAAAGAAACATAATTTACAGAAATACGCAAAGGAATGAAAGGTGATACCAGAGCCAAGGGGGGGGGGCGCAGGAGGGGCGGACTGACTGATACCAGAGCCGGGACAAGGGGGAGGGGGTGCAAGGGGAGGGGGAGGGGGTGCAGGAGGGGAGGACTGACTGATACCAGGGCCGGGACAGAAAACAAGGGGGGGCAGGAGGGGGCGGACTGACTGATACCAGGCACAAGGGGGGGGGGGGAGCAGGAGGGGCGGACTGACTGATACCAGGGCCGGGGGGGGGGGTCAGGAGGGGCGGACTAAACTGACAACCAGGGCCAGGGGGGGGGGGCAGGAGGGGCGGACTGACTGATACCAGGGCCGGGACAAGGGGGGGGGGGCAGGAGGGGCGGACTGACTGATACCAGGGCCGGGACAAGGGGGGGGGCAGGAGGGGCGGACTGACTGATACCAGGGCCGGGACGGGGGGGTGGGCAGGAGGGGCGGACTGACTGATACCAGGGCCAGAACAAGGGGGGGGGGTCAGGAGGGGCGGACTGACTGATACCAGGGCCAGAACAAGGGGGGGGGGTCAGGAGGGGCGGAATAACTGATACCAGGGCCAGGACAAGGGGGGGGGGGGTGCAGGAGGGGAGGACTGACTGTTACCAGGGCCGGGATGGGGGGGGGGGGGCAGGAGGGGCGGACTGACTGATACCAGGGCCAGGACAAGGGGGGGGGGGGTCAGGAGGGGCGGGCTGACTGATACCAGGGCCGGGACAGGGGGGTGGGCAGGAGGGGCGGACTGACTGATAACAGGGCCGGGACAGGGGGGGTGGGCAGGAGGGGCGGACTGACTGATACCAGGGCCAGGACAAGGGGGGGGGTCAGGAGGGGCGGACTGACTGATACCAGGGCCGGGACGGGGGGGGGGGTAGGCAGGAGGGGCGGACTGACTGATACCAGGGCCGGGACAAGGGGGGTGACAGGAGGGGAGGACTGACTGATACCAGAGCCGGGACAAGGGGGGTGGGGGGGGGGTGACAGGAGGGGCGGACTGACTGATACCAGAGCCGAGACAGGGGGGGGATAGGAGGGGTGGATTGACTGATACCAGGGCCGGGGGGGGGGGGGGGGGGCAGGAGGGGCGGACTGACTGATACCAGAGCCGGGGGGGGGGGGGGTTGGCAGGAGGGGCGGACTGACTGACTAACCAGGACCGGGACAAGGGGGGGGGGTGGGCAGGAGGGGTGGACTGACTGATACCAGAGCCGGGACAAGGGGGGGGGGGGGGTGGGCAGGAGGGGCAGACTGACTGATACCAGGGCCGGGACAAGGGGGGGGAGGGCAGGAGGGTCGGATGCCTTGGGCACAATGGTGTACTGTGAGGTTGGGGGCGCCTGACAGGAGTGACTGCTGGGCGTAGGATCCCCTAAGCTTGCATATCAAAACTGGGGGGGGGGGGGGTATTGGGGGTTGGTGGGGGTTTGGAGGGTAGGGGGGGGAGGGTGAAGTTTGGCATCTTTACCCTGGGCTTTGGACAGGGGCAAACTGACCATTCGGGCCCTTGGACACTGCCAGAGGGCCCAGGGTCAGTAGGGGGACCCATGAGATGCCCCTGGTACCCTTCATATGCTTTTTTGGGTGTGATTTAAGTATGGGCAAGGACACAGGGGCCCCATGATTTCCTATTGCCCGGGGGCCCCATAAGGTGTCAGTCCGCCCCTGACTGTGGATGACCTTGACAGCAGGTGCAAATTGGATCATGGTTTGTTGGGGGGTTTTTTTGCCTTCCTCTGGATCAACTGTGGGTGGAGGTTTATAACTTTTTTTTTTTTATGGTTGAATTGGATGGATTTTTGTCTTTTTTTAAGCCAGACAAACTATGTAACTGGGTGATACATCCACCGATATTAAATATAGTTACATTATAAATGGGGGGGGGGTGATGTGCCCTACATTCATGTGTGTTATGTCCTGGTGTAAATGGCCGGGCTCCCCATATGGAAGAAAAATACATTTGAAATATATTTTAAAAATATTCTTCCCAAAATATTGACATATAGTTGAAATGCTTCAATTTTGGCCTTATTTAAATTCAATTGTTGCTTACCCCTTGATATTTCATAATATATTTAAATGTTTTGCTAACATAAATATATATATATACTGCATGTTGAAATTCATTTTTAATACAAAATATATGAAAAATGTTTTTGGAAAAAATACATTTCAAATATACTGTCTGTCTTTACACCTCTCACCCGGAAAATACAAATCTACATTTTTGGAATGCATTTACAAATATATGTAAAAATGAATTTTTTATATGTTAAAAAAAATCTAAAGAATATACAGGTGAAACCATATTTTACCGTCGAAAAAAAGTAGAATGAGAAAAAGCTCTGGTGCATTCATTCATTCATTCATTCATTCATTGATTTTTCAGTGCAGCAACTTAAAAACATGGTGACACTAATATATGAGACTCATTCCATGCAAAGCAAGATAGTTCAAGCCGTGATTTGTCATCATTGTGATGATTTATGGCTTACAGCTCATGAAAACCCCCCCAAATCCACAATCTC
>CATNWA010016458.1:95000-107500 GCA_951230385.1 Staurois parvus | reverse complement strand
GCAGCACAGGAAGAGAGGGGGGCGCAGAATTATGAGACCTGATTCACCGCTTCTCTTGTGAACTTTGAGAATGAATTGCTTCCGCAGTGTTTGCAGCTACAGAGGTTAGTGAGGGTTTCTTTCAAACGGCCTATTCATTTTAATGGGAGCTTGTGTTTTCAGCTTCACTCGTTCCATGCCTTCAGTAAAAAATATGCTTGCACAATTTTTCACGCGCAGGAGCAGGCTTCTTGTTTGGCGTGCAATGAATGGCGCTGTGAATGCGGTAAATGTTTTTTATGCGTGTTTCATGCATGCGTAAAACATTGCACAATGTTGCACAAGTTGATGCGCTACAGTGAAGAGTTCCTAATGTAAACACATAGCAGCAGCACAGAAAGAGAGGGGGGAGCAGAATTCTGAGACCTGATTCACTGCTTCTCTTGTGAACTTTGAGAATGAATTGCTCCACAGTGTTTGCAGCTACAGAGGTTACTGAGGTCTTCTTTCGAACGGCCTATTCATTTTAATGGGCTGCTTTTAATGGAGCTTGTGTTTTCAGCTTCACTCATTCCATGCCTTCAGTAAAAAATATGCTTACACACATTTTTCACACGCAGGAGCAGGCTTCTTGTTTGGCGTGCAATGAATGGCGCTGCGAGTGCGGTAAATGGTTTTTTTTTTTGCATGTTTCATGCATGCGCAAAACATTGCGCAATGTTGTACAAGTTGTCGCGCCACACTATAGTGAAGAGGTTGTAATGTAAACACATAGCAGCAGCACAGGAATAGGGGGGGGGAGCAGAATTCTCAGACCTGATTCACTGCTTCTCTTGTGAAATTTGAGAATGAATTGCTCCACAGTGTTTGCAGCTATAGAGGTTAGTGAGGGCTTCTTTCAAACGGCCTATTCATTTTAATGGGCTGCCCTTAAGGGAGCTTGTTTTTTCAGCTTCACTCATTCCATGCCTTCAGAACAAAGTATGCTTGCACAATTTGTCACGTGCAGGAGCAGGCTTCTTGTTGAAGAATTGCTCCACAGTGTTTGCAGCTACAGAGGTTAGTGAGGGCTTCTTTTAAAGCTCATTTTACTACATGCCACATTTTGTAAATGTCTGAATATCCATGGCTTGGCCAGAGTTCTACTTCACCAATTCCCCCCCCCCCCATCTGTTTAATCTTCATCTTCAAGGCAACTTCAAGGGAACTGAACCGGTTGAAGGACTTTTTGATCCCAGTAGCAGAATAGAAATCTCTATTGCATAGCAATCCTTTGCAGATGGCCAAACTATTTATGAATCTATTGCATTCAAATGTATTGCTAAATGAAATACGTGCAACTGCTATGGGGCCCAGAGGCACGGGGGCCCAGAGCTGTCTGAGGGGGTAGTTAGACAACTCTGAGCCCTCATGCCTCTGGGCCCCATGGTAGTTGCATGGTCTGCTGAGGCTATGCATATCTCCTTGGCTGTATTTGCCTTTTGGTGACCCATCTCCTCAATCATTTGTAGACATTCCTAGTAATGACCTACAGGCCAAGAAATGACCGCAGTTTTTAATCGGAGACATGACCGCATTTATATTAGCGCAGTGTTGCTTCAGCCCACTAGAGGGGGGAATTTACAAAACAATTTGCAGAAGGGTCACTAGTGTCAATGCTTCTTGCACAACCCCCACCCCATAGTCTATGAGGGTCTCGTATACCACCAGGGGCGGACTGACCATTTGGGAACTCAGGCCCGTGGTCAGTAGGGGGCTCATGAGATACCCCTGGTACCTTTCATAGGCTTTTTTGAGTGTGGTTTGAGTGTGGGCGAGGACACAGGGGCCCCATGATCCTCTATTGCCCGGGGGCCCCATGAGTTGTCAGTCTGCCCCTGTATACCACCCTGCTTCTGTATCAGATATTCAGGGGTGCAAATGTCATCACCAGAGTAGCAGAGACCAGGAGGTTGGGGGAAAAAATGGTTCTATGCAATTCTGGGGGGAAAAAAAAATGAATGTATAAAAATAAATGATTCCAGATTGATGTCCGATGTCATCATAGGTCCAATAATAGACATAGGTGGGAATTTGCTGGGATTTCCCCGGCAGTGCTGGGATTGGGAAGCGGTGGGCAGGTCATATACAAAACAAATGTCTATAGATACAAAGTCACCCATCTCACCTTTGTTGGGGTCTCCAGTCATGCTGTAACGGGAGAAGCCGGGGATCCTGCGGTCGGGCCCCAGAAGAAGTCCATTTTTCACCCACTGTACAGTGCCTGAGGCGTGCTCCACCTCACAGGCGAACACATGCGTGGTTCCCTGCACTACCGTGGCATTGTCAGGCTGGACACGGAACGCCTGCTGTGTGGCCGAGACACCTGGGGGAAAATACAGGGTACCGGTTATAGGTTTTACCTGCACCTACCCCATGGGATACCCACATATATAATACCAGCTGTACCCCATAAATCAGACCAGCTGTACCCCATAAATCAGACCAGTTGTACCACCACACATCATACCAGCTGTACCCCATAAATCAGACCAGTTGTACCCCACAATCATACCAGCTGTACCCAATAAATCATACTAGCTGTACCCCACAAATCAGACCAGCTGTACCCCATAAATCAGACCAGCTGTACCCCACACATCATAACAGCTGTACCCCACAAATCAGACCAGCTGTATCCCATAAATCAGACCAGCTGTACCACCAAATCATACCAGCTGTACCCAATAAATCATACTAGCTGTACCCCACAAATCATACCAGCTGTACCCCATAAATCAGACCAGCTGTACCACCACACATCATACCAGCTGCTGTGTGGCCGAGACACCTGGAGGAGAATACAGGGTACCGGTTATAGGTTTTACCTGCACCTACCCCATGCATCACACTTGGGATACCCACATATATAATACCAGCTGTACCCCATAAATCATACCAGCTGTACCCCATAAATCAGACCAGTTGTACCACCACACATCATACCAGATGTACCCCATAAATCATACCAGCTGTACCCCACAAATCAGACCAGTTGTACCACCACACATCATACCAGATGTACCCCATAAATCATACCAGTTGTACCCCACAAATCAGACCAGCTGTACCCCATAAATCAGACCAGCTGTACCCCACACATCATACCAGCTGTACCCCACAAATTAGACCAGCTGTATCCCATAAATCAGACCAGCTGTACCACCACACATCATACCAGCTGTACCCAATAAATCATACTAGCTGTACCCCACAAATCATACCAGCTGTACCCCATAAATCAGACCAGCTGTACCACCACACATCCTACCAGCTGTACCCCTCAAATCATACCAGCTGTACCCCTCAAATCATACCAGCTGTACCCCATAAATCAGACCAGCTGTACCACCACACATCATACCAGCTGTACCCCACAAATCATACCTGCTCTATCTCTACATATCACACCAGATGTACCCCACACATTATACTAGCTGTACCCCATAAATCATATGCACCATACCCCTTTACACCATACCGGCTGTACCCACTCACATGGTACCAGCTGTGCTCCCACACATTATATGAGCTGCACCCCAATACATCATACCAGCTGTATACCCACACATTATACTAGCTGTACCCCACAAATCATACCTGCTATACCTCTATATATCACACCAGATGTACCCCACACATTATACCAGCTGTACCCCACAAATCATACCTGCTGTACCGCTATAAATCACACTAGATGTGTCCCCACACATTATACCAGCTGTACCCCACAAATCATACCTGCAGTACCGCTATATATCACACTAGATGTGTCCCCACACATTAAACCAGCTGTACCCACACATCATACCTGCTGTACCCTACAAATCACACTGCTGTGTCCCCACACATATACACCAGCTGTATCCCCACACATTATACCAGCTGTACCCCACAAATCATACCTGCTGTACCCCTATATATCACACCAGATGTATCCCCACACATTATACCAGCTGTACCCCACAAATCATACCTGCTGTACCGCTATATATCACACTAGATGTGTCCCCACACATTATACCAGCTGTACCCCACAAATCATACCTGCTGTACCGCTATATATTACACCAGATGTATTCCCACACATTATACCAGCTGTACCCCACAAATCATACCTGGTGTACCCCTATATATATCACACACAGATGTTACCCCCCACACATTATACCAGCTGTATACCCACACATTATACCGGCTGTACCCCTATATATTACACCAGATGTACCCCACACATTATACCAGCTGTACCCCCTCACATGGTACCAGCAGTGCTCCCACACATTATACCAGCTGTACCCCCATACATCATAACTGCTGTACCCCTATATAACGCACCAGATGTACCCCCACACATTGTACCATCAGACTTGATGCACCCCCATACATAATACCACTTGACCAGTTGTCCCCGCATAGAATATACCAACCGTCCCCCCACAAATAATATCCCCTGCACCCCTATATATCATAACAGGTGTACCCTCAAACATCATAGTAGCTGTACCCTCAGACCTCAAACATGCTATACCCCCTTTTTATAAACTTTAAAAGTAAAAAGGTACAGCAGGTACGATTGTAAAGGGTACAGTGGGTATGATTGTAAAAGGGTACAGCGGGTATGATTTGTGGGGTACAGCTTGTATAATGTGTGGGTTTTAAAACCAGTTGTATCCCCACACATTATGCCAGCTGTACCCCCATAAATCATACCTGTTTGTACCCTTACACTAGCTTTATTACTAGCTGAACCCTCACACATTATACCAGCTTTGGACCCATACATCATACCAGCTGTACCCCAAGACATTACACCAGCTATACCCCCATATATCACACCAGGTATACCACCACACACTATACAACCTTCACCTTCTTGCATCAAACCAGACATACTCCACACGTCTTACCAGCTGTACCTCCACAAACCATACCAACTGAACCCTCATGTATGATACCAGCTGTACTCCACACATTCTACTGACTGCTTCAAAAAGATGGCATGCTACCAACCTTGGAAAAGGCCAAAGCAGCAGCTGAGTAGAACGGTAACAGAAGCCATGATCTACTGGAAGGTGGACACACCTGAAACATGAAACTTCAAGAGTTACATAATAATGCATCACTGTCCATCCCCAAAACATTACAGCTTATGATATGGTGGGGCTCATTCCACTCTGCAAGTCCAGGATCCACTACCAACACAAAAAGCACCTATAGGGTAGGTTGGAGGCCAAGGGTTGAACTCCACCAGTCCCATACGTTCAGGAGCCAGAAAAAGCCAAGTCGCCTACGGGTATATTTTGAGGCAGAATTTATAACTATTAGTGGTGGGATTTAAACCCATGACCTAGAGGAAAATTACACCATGATGCCACCAAGGACATGGTGGACAATTTCTCCTAGCTTTCCCCCATTCCAGGGCGGCAGCCTCAGAAAGTCTCTTCGGCATTTGACACACTGCACAAGAAGTTTTCTGGCCCATACATAATTGTGGGTGTCTCATGGTACTTATTCTAAGGTAGGACTTTTCAAGCCCTCCAACTGAACCAGTCGGAGGACTTTTTGATACCTTTAGTTCATAACCTGTATGGTTAAACTTTTATAGAATTGGCCATCACCAAAGCAGTGTGTGGTCACCGTGGTGATGTAAGGGGTTGTAGGAAGAAACCAGCATGCAAGGGGGACACAGGTATCCACCATTCCTGGAAGCTTTCTGAGGTTGCAGTGCTGGAATTAAGGCGAGGTAGGAGGACAACCAGAGAGGTGAGTAGATGTTGCCTTCAATGGTAAAGAGTACCAAAGCATACCTCTGAAGTTAGTACTTCAAAGGTATAGAGACCTGCCAAGGTCCTTTTAAGAGTCTTACTTGTCACCAAGGCAGTCACACTGGACAGTGGAATTGCAGTTGCCACAGCTCAGGTCAAGGAAAGGCTGGTCTTCATAGCAAAGCAAAACTAAAGAGAGGGGCACAAGAAGGTTTCTGGCCCATAAATAACTGTGGGTGTCTCGTGGTGTTTATTCTAAGGTAGGACTTTTCCAGCCCTCCAACTGAACCAGTTGGAGGACTTTTTGATACCTATAGCCCATAACCAGTATGGTTAAACGTTTATAGAGTTGGCCATCACCAAAGCAGTGTGTGGTTACCATGGCTTCTATGGAGTAGGGCTTGGGACAAAAAAAAAGACGGCAGTATCATACAGGTTAGGGTGAGAATAGACTAAAGGAATCAAAAAGTCCTCCAACTAGCTTGGATGGAAGGCTTTTTTGATCCCTTTAGGCCCTTCTCAAACTAACCCGTATGGTACTACTGTCTTGTTGGGTCCCAAGTCCTACTCCATAGAAGCCATGGTCTCCACTGCTTGTGTGATGGCCTACAAGCTTCAAGCAACTGTATGCATTTTGGTATAAATGGAGGTTTCAGTATTTGGCCGACTGGTAATATGCAATGGTTCTGCCCACTGTCCTGAAATGAAGAAAAATTCTCTTAGTTTTGGGACATGTGAAGGAATGGGACATGAGAATACCTTCTGTTCTAAGAAGGCTTTACTGTTCTACGCAATGCTGATATAAAAAGTCAAATGTACCACAAGAAGTCACTTAGCTCAGATGCTGGATGTACAGAGGATGACTTTATAATGAATCCGGTCACCTAGTCACATAAAGAGGATTCAATGTCTACAGGCAACCTACCTCTAACAATTTAGGTAGGTAGGATGGCTGTATACGTTCATTTCGGGATACAACTGATCATGTGTACAGTATTAACCTATCTGATGGCAAAATCTCCAGCAGGCCCTACACATCTAACCTCCCGCTACTGTATATGGCAGCCTCAAACCAGGACAGGATGGGTGGTCATGCATGGAAAAAGAGAGGAGGAACAGATAAAGTGAAACAATTGGGTGATATCAATATTATGAGGGTGCATCAAGGAAAAGCGAATAGAATGACTTACCTGATCTGTGCAGGAGAAAGTCTGAGATCTTCTCTCTATCTGGAGTCAGCAGGAAGATTCTTCGTCATCACAGTCATACTTCACAGTCTTCATCCGAAAGAGTCCTGAGAGTGCTGAGACTCCCTCCTGTCTGTGAGTGCTTCTGTCACTGCTCTCACCTTGCTATGGATGGCTCTTTTCTCTTCTCTCCTTCTTCTCGCACTCTCTGTCTCTCTTCCTTCTCCCTCCTACACTCTTCTTCCACTCTTTACCAAATGTCTCCTTCCATATTCCTTTTCACAGTCTTCCTATATCTTTCTTTATTTCTTCAATATTATCTTCTCTCTCCTCTCCTTTACTCCTTTACTCTCCTTTCCTCTCGTCTTCTTTCTTTTTTTTTCCTTTTTTTCAATACTATATTTTTTTTCTTTCTTCAATATTTTCTATCTATCCAAAATACATTTTCTATGAGATTACATTAGTAAGTTGTTTTCTTTCTTTCTTTCTTTCTTTCTTTCTTTCTTTCTTTTTCTTTCTTCTTCCTTTCTTTTCCTTTTCTCTCTCCCTTTTTCTCCTTTCTCTCTCTTTATCTCTGCCCCGTTTCCCCTGCCCTTCTCTCTCCGTTTGCCCCCCCTTCTCTCTCTCTCTCTCTCTCTCTCTCGCTTCTCTCTTTCACTCTCTTTTCCCTTCCCTCTCTCTCTCTCTTCTCTCTCGCCTTCTCTTCACTTCTTTCTCTCCTCCCTGTGTTCCCTCTTTCCTGTCTCCTCTCTCTCCTCTTCTCTCTCTTCCTCTGTCCCTCTCTCTCTTTCCTCCTTTCTCTTCTCGCTCTTGTCCTCTTTCACTCTTTCTCTCACTCTCTTCCCTTCCCCTCTATTTCTTTCTCTCTGTCTCCTTCTCTTTACTTCTTTCTCTCTCCCCTGTGTTCCCTCTTTCCTGCCCCCTGTCTCTCCTCTTCTCTCTCTTCTCTTCCCCTCTCTTTTTCCTTCCCTCTCTCTCTCTCTCTGTCTCCTTCTCTCTCCTTTTCTTCACTTCTTTCTCTCTCCCCTGTGTTCCCTCTTTCCTGCCCCCTGTCTTTCCTCTTCTCTCTCTTCTCTTCCCCTCTCTTTTTCCTTCCCTCTCTCTCTCTCTCTGTCTCCTTCTCTCTCCTTTTCTTCACTTCTTTCCTCCCCCCTGTGTTCCCTTTTTCCTGCCCTCTCTCTCTTCCTCTGCCCGTCTCTCTCCTCTCTCTTCTCTGCCCGTCTCTCTCCTCTCTCTTCCTCTGTCTCTCTCTCTCTCTCTCTTCCTCTGCCCGTCTCTCTCCTCTCTCTTCCTCTGTCTCTCTTCCTCTGTCCGTCTCTCTCTCTCTCCTCTCTCAGTATTAGTAGGAGTTGTGATATTCAGCATTTCTTAGACTGACACGTCCTTATTATCCTAATATCCTGGGACTCTCGGTGCTCCCCCCACACATGACCTCTCTGTCCAGTCGGTGACCCATCTCTGCCCGGATGTTGCTGACGGCCCTCCATAACCCACATACAGTTCCCAACACCTGGTACGAAATAGAAAAAATAAATGTAGTTCCCATAATTTTAATGAAAATGCCTTTTTTTAATTGTTTTTGCACGGAATGTATTGTGTAAGAATAATAACGTCTTAGGAAACCTCCGGCCTCCAAATCCTTGTCCTAACCCAGACGTCTCCAAACCTTTTAGTACACAGTCCATGGTGTGCGTTTTATTAACATTTGTGGGCCAGAAAAAAATGATAAATGAATTCTCCCTTATATCAGGGTCAGGGTCCTTATCTAATCAGAGTCCCCCTTATATCATAATCAGAGTCCCTAATCAGGGTCCTAATCAGAGTCCCTCCTTATATCAGGGTCCCCATCAGGTCCCCCTTATATCATGGTCCTAATCAGAGTCCCTCCTTATATCATGGTCCTAATCAGAGTCCCTCCTTATATCATGGTCCTAATCACAGTCCCTCCTTATATCATGGTCCTAATCACAGTCCCTCCTTATATCATGGTCCTAATCACAGTCCCTCCTTATATCAGGGTCCTAATCACAGTCCCTCAGAGTCCTTATATCAGGGTCCCCAATCAGAGTCCCTCCTTATATCAGGGTCCTTATCTGGTCACCCATCAGAGTCCCTCCTTATATCAGGGTCCCCATCAGAGTCCCTCCTTATATCAGGGTCCCCATCAGAGTCCCTCCTTATATCAGGGTCCCCATCAGAGTCCCTCCTTATATCAGGGTCCCCATCAGAGTCCTCCCATATAATATGGTCTCCATCAGAGTCCCCCTTACATCAGGGTCTTTATCTGGGTAACCTTTACATCAATGTCCTAATCAGAGTCCCTCCGTATGTCAGGGCCCTCATCAGAGTCCCCCTTACATCAGGGTCCCCCTTACATCAGGGTCCCCATCATAGTCCTCCTATATATTAAGGTCTCCATCAGAGTCCCCCTTATATCAGGGTCTTTATCTGAGTAACCTTTACATCCGGGTCCTAATCAAAGGCCCTCTGTATGTCAGAGCTCTCATCAGAGTCCCCCTGATGAGAGCACCTGACAGTACTGGAGTCGTCAGTTCAAATCCCAACCACGGCACCACCTGCCTGGAGTTTGCATGTTCTGCCTGTGTGGGTTTCCTCTGTGTACTTCGGTTTCCTCCCAAACGCCAAAGACATGCTGGTTGGTCAATTGGATCCTGTCTAAATTGTCCCTAGTATGTGTATGTATGAATGTGAGTTAGGGACCTTAGATTGTACGCTCCTCGGGGGCGGGGACTGATGTGAATGTACAATATATATGTAAAGTGCTGCATAAATTGATGGCGCTATATAAGTACCTGAAATAAATATATATATTATTAATTATATAATAACATTATATTTACCATTATTATTAGTAGTATTAATAATAATAATAATAATAATAATAATAATAAATGCAATTACATACATAATTACATAAATAGTAAACTGTCCTTTTTAAAAACCCTCAACGCTCTGTGACTCCATCGTCATGGCTCTACATTGTATTAAATACTTTTTTTTTGGCAAACTGAATATTTTATATATAAAATAGTAATAAAAAAAGAGATATAAAAAATTCAGTTCTTAAAAAAAATAAATGAATGATGTGAATGTACAATATATAGATACAGTATGTAAACAGTTGCATAAATTGACGGCGCTATATAAGTACCTGAAATAAATAAATAAATAAATATATTATTAATTATATAAAAAACATTTTATGTATTATTCATATTTTTATTAATAATAATAATCAAAAATACAATTACATAAATAATTACATAATTAGTAAAACTGTCCCTTTTAAAAAAAACCCTCAGCGCTCTGTGACTCCATCGTCACGGCTCGACACTGTATTAAATACTTTTTTTTGGCAAACCAAACATTTTATATATAAAAATAGTAATAAAAAAAAAGAGAGATAAAAATTCAGTTCTTAAAAAAAAAAAATAAATGATGTGAATGTACAATATATATATGTAAAGCGCTGCTTAAATTGACGGCGCTATTTAAGTACCTTTAATAAATAAATAAATTATTAATTATATAAAAACATTTTATTTATTTATTATTATTATTATTATTATTATTAATAATAATAATAATAATCAAAAATGCAATTACATAAAAATTACATAATTAAATAATTAGTAAACTGTCCCTTTTAAAAACCTTTTACAAACCCTCAGCGCTCTGTGACTCCATCGTCACGGCTCTGCACTGTATTAAAATACTTTTGTTTGGCAAACCGAACATTTTATATATAAATAATAATAAAAAAAAGAGCGATAAAAATTCAGTTCTTAAAAAAAAAATGAATACGTGAATGTACAATATATAGATACAGTATGTAAAACAGTTGCATAAATTGACGGCACTATATAAGTACCTGAAATAAATAAATAAATATATTATTAATTACATAAAAACATTTTATGTATTTTTATTATTTTTATTAATAATAATAAAATCAAAAATACAATTACATAAATAATTACATAATTAGTAAAAAAAACAAACCCTCAGCGCTCTGTGACTCCATCGTCACGGCTCTACACTGTATTAAATACTTTTTTTTTTGGCAAACCGAATATTTTATATATAAATAAAATAAAAAAAAGATATAAAAAAATTCAGTTCTTAAAAAAAAAAAAATGAATGATGTGAATGCACAATATATATATGTAAACAGTTGCGCAAATTGAAGGCGCTATATAAAGTACCTGTAATAAATAAATAAATATATTATTAATTATATAAAAAAAATTTTATGTATTATTATTATTTTTATTAATAATAATAATCAAAAATACAATTACATAAATAATTACATAATTAGTAAACTGTCCCTTTTACAAACCCTCAGCGCTCTGTGACTCCATCGTCATGGCTCTACACTGTATTAAATACTTTTTTTTTTGCAAACTGAATATTTTATATATAAATAGTAATAAAAAAAGAGGTATAAAAATTCAGGTGTTAAAAAAAAAAAATTCATGATGTGAATGTACAATATATATGTAAAGCGTTGCGTAAATTGACGGCGCTATATAAGTACCTGTAATAAATAAAATATTATTAATTATATTAAAAAAAAAAATATTTATTTATTATTATTATTATTATTATTATTATAAAATAATAATAATAATAAAAAAAAATGCAATTACATAAATAATTACATAATTAAAATAATTAGTAAACTGTCCCTTTTAAAAACCTTTTACAAAAACCCTCAGTGCTCTGTGACTCCATCGTCACGGCTCTACACCGTATTAAATACTTTTTTGGGCAAACCGAACATTTTATATATAAATAGCAATAAAAAAAGAGATATAAAAATTCAGTTCTTAAAAAAAAAAAAAATGATGTGAATGTACAATATATATACATGTAAAGCGCTGCGTAAATTGACGGCGCTATATAAGTACCTGAAATAAATAAATATATTATTAAAAAAAAAAAACAATATATAAAAAACATTTTATTTATTTATTATTTATTATTTATTAAATTATTATAATAATAATAATAAAAATGCAATCAAAAATGCAATTACATAAATAATTACATAATTAGTAAACTGTCTCTTTTAAAAACCTTTTACAAAACCCTCAGCGCTTTGTGACTCCATCGTAGTACCTGAAATAAATAAATATATTATTAATTATATAAAAAAACATTTTATGTATTATTATTATTATTTTTTTAATAATAATAATCAAAAATACAATTACATAAATAATTAACATAATTAGTAAACTGTCCCTTTTACAAACCCTCAGCACTCTGTGACTCCATCGTCACGGCTCTACACTGTATTAAATACTTTTTTTTTGGCAAACCGAATATTTTACTGTATATATAAATAGTAATAAAAAAAGAGATATAAAAATTCAGTTCTTAAAAAAAAAAAAAATGAATGATGTGAATGCACAATATATATGTAAACAGTTGCGGAAATTGAAGGCGCTATATAAGTACCTGTAATAAATAAATAAATATATTATTAATTATATAAAAA
>CATNWA010016458.1:50000-92500 GCA_951230385.1 Staurois parvus | reverse complement strand
CACACATATATATAATATAATATATATAATTTTTTACATTTTTTTTTTATTTATTGTAATATCATTTACTTTTTTTGGCACCTTTTCTTTTTCTTTATTTTAATAAAGGGCAAAAGAGCAAGCTGAACCTGAATTTCTTTAACCTTTAGGGGCCTATTTCTCAATGCTTCCTCTCAAAATTCAAAATACCTTTTTAACTTGATTCTCAAATAATAAATCTTCTGTAAAACCTTGCGTGACTCTTGTGTGGACGTTGTGTGAATATTTGGTGAAAACATTAATAAATAGATCCCTCGAAGTCCTCTGTACCCTTAAGATCCAACAAAAAGCCATCATTTCACCTTCCCTATGGACTCCAATGCCATTTGCCGAAATGACAATATTTTGGTATAATTTTGGTCATTTTGGTAAAACCTCCCAAATTTCGCAAAAGTTTCAGAGAAATAAAAACTCCCGATTTCATTCATCCACATTGCTGATAGGATAAGGGCTCTATGGAGTAAAAGACGCGGGATATTATCACGCTGATCAGTGGTGTCATAGAACCACTTGGCCGGCACTGCAGGAAATAATAGAGTCTTACGAGCTCCTATGTGGAAAATATTTAGCATGTGAACGTTGTGTGAATATTGGGTGAAAACAATAATAAACAGATCCCTAGAAGTCCTCTGTACTCTTAAAATCCAACAAAAAGCCATAATTTCACCTTCCCTGTGGGCTCCAATATCATTTGCCAAAATGACAAAATTTTGGTAAAACCTCCCAATTTTCGCAAAATTTTCAGAGAAATAAAAATTCCCAATTTTATTCATCCACATTGTCGATAGGATAAGGGCTCTATGGAGTAAAAGACGCGGGATATTATCACGCTGATCAGTGGTGTCATAGAACCACTTGGCCGGTACTGCAGGAAATAATAAAAGAGTCTTACGAGCTCCTAAGCGGAAAATATTTAGCATTTGGACGTTGTGTGAATATTGGGTGAAAACATTAATAAATAGATCCCTCAAAGTCCTCTGTACCCTTAAAATGCAACAAAAATCCATCATTTCACTTTCCCTATGGACTCCAATGTCATTTACTAAAATTTTGGTAAAATGTTGGTAATTTTGTGAAAACCTCCTAATTTTTGCAAAATTTTCAGAGAAATAAAAATTCCTGATTTTATTCATCCACATTGCCGATAGCATAAGGGCTCTATGGAGTAAAAGACGCGGGATATTATCACGCTGATCAGTGGTGTCATAGAACCACTTGGCCGGCACTGCAGGAAATAATTAAAGAGTCTTACGAGCTCCTAAGCGGAAAATATTTAGCATTTGGAAGTTGTGTGAATATTGGGTGAAAACATTAATAAATAGATCCCTAGAAGTCCTCTGTACCCTTAAAATCCAAGAAAAAGCCATCATTTCACCTTCCCTATGGACTCCAATGTCATTTACCAAAATTTTGGTTAAATGTTGGTAACTTTGGTAAAACCTGCCAATTTTTGCAAAATTTTCAGAGAAATAAAAATTCCTGATTTTATTCATCCACATTGCTGATAGGATAAGGGCTCTATGGAGTAAAAGGTGCGGGATATTATCACGCTGATCAGTGGTGTCATAGAACCACTTGGCCGCACTGCAGGAAATAATTAAAGAGTCTTACGAGCTCCTAAGCGGAAAATATTTAGCATTTGAACGTTGTGTGAATATTGGATGAAAACATTAATAAAAAGATCCCTCAAAGTCCTCTGTACCCTTAAAATGCAACAAAAATCCATCATTTCACCTTCCCTGTGGGTTCCAATATCATTTGCCAAAATGACAAAATTTTGGTAAAAGTTTGGTAATTTTGGTAAAACCAAATTTTTTTTAAATCCCAATTTTTGCAAATTTTCAGAGGAAAAAACTCCCGATTATTTCATCCACATTGCTGACAGGATAAGGGCTCTTTGGAGACTTCCAGGAAGCTCAATAATCCCAAAAATGGCCGCAACGTTTCAGTCAATTGACTTTTTTTACCATTTATAATTTTTTTTAATTGTTACGCTACAAAGTTGCAATTATTGTATCCAATATAATTGCAGAGAGATGTAGAGATGAATAGTAGCCGTTATCTTGGTGGTCTTTATAGACCAACCAATTGTATGATGATCTGTAGCTCTGGTGCCTTCATTCCTGTGTTGCTGACACCGGCACGCTCGCCCATCTGTCATGGAAAAGGAAGGAGTCGTACCTTCTCCCACATACTGCTGCATAATTACACAAACACACGTAGGCTTGATCCAACTTCATTAACTCGGAAAACTCAGCAGTGTGAACAAGTTGAGAGCACCATCCCCCCCCCCCTCCCCCCATTAACTATTCCACTGCCCCTGCTGACAATTTTTCCCCTTGGCAGATGTGTAGACTCAACCATGTGGATGGTCATCTTCGAGGGTCACTCAGACTTGGTGGGGGACCGCGTGTCTCTGTCTTTGTGGGAAGAAAATTTCTTTCCATTCTGTAAATAGTTCCGGAGAAATGGAGCATCTGTTTCGGGTTTTTTCAACAGATATTAACACCCCAAATGTTGGATAAATAAACATTGGAACTGATCTAAAGGGCCAAAATGGGAATTTATCCATGGAGAGGAATAATAGGAACACAACCTACCTGGGAATCTGGGAACACCTACTGTACCTGTGATGTCCAAAAGGTATTTGCAAACACACCCACTGCTGTTTATAGACAGACACACCCACTGTTGGCTGTTCCCAGACACACCCACTGTTGGCTGTTCCCAGACACACCCACTGTTTCCTTTTACCAGACACACCCATAGCTGCGCATTCCTAGACACATACTGCTGCCTATTCCCAGATTCACCCACTACTGGCAATTCCCAGACACACCCACTGTTGATTATTCCCAGATACACCCACTGTTGGTTATTTCCAGACACACCCACTGCTGACTATTCCCAGACACACCCATTACTGGCTATTCCCAGACACACCCACTGCTGCCTATTCCCAGACACATCCACTACTGGCTATTCCCAGACACACCCACTGCTGTCTGATCCCACAATTACCCACTACTGGCTATTCCCAGACACACCCACTTTTGGTTATTCCCAGACACACCTACTGCTGCCTATTCCCAGACACACCCACTGTTGATTATTCCTAGATACACCCACTGCTGTCTATTCCCAGAATTACCCACTACTGGCTATTCCCAGACACACCCACTTTTGGTTATTCCCAGACACACCTACTGCTGCCTATTCCCAGACACACCCACTGTTGATTATTCCTAGATACACCCACTGCTGCCTATTCCCAGACATTTCCACTACTGGCTATTCCCAGACACACCCACTGTTGGTTATTCCCAGACACACCTACTGCTGCCTATTCCCAGACACACCCACTTTTGGTTATTCCCAGACACATCTACTGTTGGTTATTCCCAGACACACCCACTGTTGGTTATTCCCAGACACACCCACTGTTGGTTATTCCCAGACACATCTACTGCTGCCTATTCCCAGACACACCCACTGTTGGCTATTCCCAGACACACCCATTGCTACCTATTCCTGGACACATCCACTACTGGCAATTCCCAGACACACACCCACTGCTGTCTATTCCCAGGCACACCCACTGCTACCTATTGCCAGACACACCCACTGTTGATTATTCCCAGATTCACCCACTACTGGTTATTCTCAGACACACCCACTGCTGTCTATTCCCAGGCACACCCACTGCTGTCTATTCCCAGGCACACCCACTGCTACCTATTGCCAGACACACCCACTGTTGATTATTCCCAGATTCACCCACTACTGGTTATTCTCAGACACACCCACTGCTGCCTATTCCCAGACACACCCACTGCTGTCTATTCCCAGAATTACCCACTACTGGCTATTCGGCTAGCCACAAGGAAAGGGGTCCGCCAGGCCTTTTGGCTAGGTGGACCATGTGGAAACCTTTGTCACTGTCAGGAGCCTTGCACCCTGAGGGATCAGGGTAGAGGTCCTACCCCTTCGGGGGGTGGACTAAAGCACACCCCTAAGTGCACTTCTTTGTGTTCTGCACTTGCACGTTTTTTGCTCACTTAGGGGTTTTAGTTTTTTCGCACCTCTGCGGACTTAAAAAAAAAAAACAGCCCCCCAGTCAAATTGCAGCCTGGCACATCTGAGCAAGCCTATCTTGATGATGTCATGGCTATGATCTGGCAACGGGTTTGGCCCCATATCTGGGCCTCTACGGGTTAAATCGGAAAGACATGCTTATCGTTCAAGATAAAACTTGGGGGTCAAAAGGGACCTTAAAAGAACGCCCCGTAATCAGAGAGCAGGCAGGTCTCAGAGTCAGGACCTTACAGGAAGGAAGGAATCTCACCAATGGGGACACAGGTGGCCAGAAGGACCTTGACAACCTTCTAACGCTCTCCACTGGGTCCACCCTCTCTCATTAGGATAGAGGGTGTGGATCCTCGGGCCTGCCCTGAAGTCTAGGGGGGGATGCGTGGCCATTAGGTCTCTTCCTCCCCTGTTCTTGGGAGGGGAGGGGAGTCATGTTGCTCTTCGGGAGAGCTCCCTGACCTAGTACTTGGTGGTCGGCTTACGGGTTAAAGCTGAAAGACATGCTTATCGTTCAAGATAAAACTTGGAGGGTCAAAAGGGACCCTAAAAATACGCCCCCAATCAGAGAGCAGGCAGGTTTCAGAGTCAGAACCTTACAGGAGGGAAGGAACCTCACAAATGGGGACACAGGTGGCCAGAAGAATCTGAAGAACCTTCTAACTCTCTCCACTGTGTCCACCCTCTCTCATTAGGATAGAGGGGAGCATTAGGATAGGGTGTGGGTCCTCAGGCCTGCCCTGAAGTCTAGTGGGAGATGCATGGCCATTAGGTCCCTTCCTCCCCTGTTCCTGGGAGTGGAGTGGAGTCGAGTCTATCTTCGGGAGAGCTCCCTGACCTAGTACTTGGTGGTCGGCTTTGCTAGCCACAAGGAAAGGGGTCCATCAGGCCTTTTGGCTAGGTGGACCATGTGGAAACCTTTGTCCCTGTCAGGAGCCTTGCGCCCCGGGGGGATCAGGGTAGAGGTCCTACCCCTTCGGGGGGGGGTGGACTAAAGCACACCCCTAAGTGCGCTCTTTTGTGTTCTGCCTCTCTTGATGATGTCATGGCTATGATCTGGCGATGAGTTTGGCCCCATATCTGGGCCTCTACGGTTTAAAGCTGAAAGACATGCTTATCGTTCAAGATAAAACTTGGAGGGTCAAAAGGGACCCTGAAAATACGCAACAGACCACCTCAATCAGAGAGCAGGCAGGTTTCAGAGTCAGAACCTTACAGGAAGGGAGGAATCTCACCAATGGGGACACAGGTGGCCAGAAGAATCTGAACAACCTTCTAACTCTCTCCACTGGGTCCACCCTCTCTCATTAGGATAGAGGGTGTGCGTCCTCAGGCCTGCCCTGAAGTCTAGTGGGAGATGCGTGGCCATTAGGTCCCTTCCTCCCCTGTTCCTGGGAGTGGAGTGGAGTCGAGTCAAGTCTAGTCTCTCTTCGGGAGGGCTCCCTGAACTAGTACTTGGTGGTCGGCTTCGACTAGCCACAAAGAAAGGGGTCTGCCAGGCCTTTTTGGCTAGGTGGACTATGTGGAAACCTTTGTCCCTGTGAGGAGCCTTGCGCCCCGGGGGATCAGGGTAGAGGTCCTACCCCTTTGGGGGGGTGGACTAAAGCACACCCCTAAGTGCACTTTTTTTGTGTTTTGCACTTGCACGTTATTTGCTCACTTACGGGTTTTAGTTTTTTCGCACCTCCGCCCCCAGTCAAATTCCAGCCTGGAACATATGAGCAAGCCTCTCTTGATGGTGTCATGGCTATGATCTGGCGATGGGTTGGGCCCCATATCTGGGCCTCTACGGGTTAAAGCTGAAAGACATGCTTATCGTTCAAGATAAAACTTGGAGGGTCAAAAAGGACCCTAAAAATACGCCCCCAATCAGAGAGCAGGCAGGTTTCAGAGTCAGAACCTTACAGGAAGGGAGGAACCTCACCAATGGGGACACAGGTGGCCAGAAGGACCTTGACAACCTTCTAACTCTCTCCACTGTATCTGCAATGAAATAAAAACACTGAGCTTTAAATAACCGTAGGCCTCCTTTACCGGCAGGCGGGATTCTTCCCATGCTGGGGATGGAGGCAACGTGACTGGCACAGCAGGGCAGGAAAACAAAACTTCCGTGTGTCAAGGTGCTAAAATATGCAAATGTGCCGCGTTTGTCTGATCGCAACCCGAGAATAACACAAGCTGCTCGTAGCCGAAAATACACCAAGCGCCTATATATAAAACCTGTTCCCAAGTGTCTGAGATGCTTGGAGCACCTTTACGTAGCGCCGCAAACCACCGAAAGGTGCGCGCCATTTTTCAGGCGGCTTTAGTCTTTTGGATGGCGCTCGTCTTCCTGCGATTTTACCTGCGTTGGCGCACTTTTCTGTTGCTCGCCTGCTTGTATAAATATGTGGAAAAGAGGATCTATATATATATATATATATATATATGAAAAAAAAAAAAGTGCCACGCGGATGTCTTCAGCAACATGTTATCGCCGAATTCTTTGTGTGCAGAGCGAAGGTGCCAAATGGCGCCCCCCACCCAAAATGTGTGTCAGCAAAAATCCCCTCCGTCCTCCCCCAAAACTTCGAGCACTAATCTGCATGCCTACCTCCTGAGCCTAAGTCCCCTTTGTAAGCCAAATTTTCCCCTCTGCCAGTACATATGCCCTCCAATTTCCCCCCCCCCCCCCCCCCCCACAGAACAAATCAATCCCCCCCAAAGTTTCCTTCCTAGCACAAGTATCTCCCCCAGATAATCCTTACTCGCACAAATCCCCTCCCAAATCCCCGTTCCTAACACAGATCCCCCCCAGTACAAATTCCCTCTTCCAAATACCTCTTCCTAGCAAAAATCCCCCCCCCCCCGAATCACCCCTCAAAACACATCCCCCCAAATTACTGCCAGCACAACAAATCCCCCCCAGATAATCCTTACTAGCACAAATCCCCTCCCAAATCCCACTTCCTAACACAGATCCACCCCTACTACAAAACAAATTCCAAAATTCCCTCTTCCAAATACCTCCTCCTAGCACAAATCCCCCCCCTCACCCCGAATCACCCCTCCAAGCACATCCCCTCAAATTACCACCAGCACAACAAATCCATCCCCCCCCCCCCCCCCCCCCCGCCTCCCAAAACAAATCTTGCCACCCTGTAAATTCCTCCTTGCAGCACAAATCCTCCCCACATATGTACCCCCCTCTGCACTAACCCCCTCCAAATAATCTGTTCTAGCACAAATCCTACCCCCCCCCCCCACAAAATCCCCCTTCCTAATACAAGTCCTCCCTTTCAAATCCCTCCTAACACAAATCCCCCCAAATCACTCCTCCAAGCACATCCCCTAAAATCACCCCCCTGCACAAATTCTCTCCCCCTTCCTACATTTTGCCTCCTAAAACAAATCTTAAGCCACTGCTGCCTGCAAATTGCTCCTCCCAGCACAACCCCCCCACCAATCCCCTTCCTAACACAAATCCCCCTCCTAGTACAAATCCCCCCAATCCCCTCCCTAACACAGGTCCCCCCTCCTAGTACAAATCCCCCCAATTCCCCTTTCTAACACAGACCCCCCCTTCTAGCACAAATCCCCCCAATCCTCCTTCCTAACACAGATCCCCCTCCTAGCACAAATCCCCCCAATCCCCCTTCCAAACACAGATCTCCCCTCCTAGTACAAATCCCCCCATTCCCCTTCCAAACACAGATCTCTCCTCCTAGTACAAATCCCCCCCATCCCTCTTCCTAACACAGATCCCCCCTCCAAGCAGAAATCCCCCCCAAACCCCCTTCCTAACACAGATCCCCTCTCCTAGCAGAAATCCCCCCAACCCCCCTTCCTAACACAGATCCCCCCTCCTAGCAGAAATCCCCCCCAACCCCCCTTCCTAAAACAGATCCCCCCTCCTAGCAGAAATCCCCCCCCAACCCCCCTTCCTAACACAGATCTCCCTCCTAGCACAAATCCCCCCAATCCCCCTTCCTAACACAGGCCCCTCCCCTCTTAGAACAAATCCCTCCAATCCCCCTTCCAAACAAACACAGATCTCCCCTCCTAGCACAAATCCCCCCAATTCCTCTTTCTAACACAGATCCCCCCCTCCTAGCAGAAATCCCCCCCAACCCCCCCTTCCTAACACAGATCCCCTTCTAGAAGAAATCCCCCCATCCCCCTTCCTAAGACAGATCTCCCCTCCTAGTACAAATCTCCCCCCATCCCCCTTCCTAACACAGATCTCCCCTCCTAGTACAAATCTCCCCACCCCCCATCCCCCTTCCTAACACAGATCCCCCTCAAATCCCCTTGAATCACTCCTCCAAGCACATCCCCCCAAAAATCACCCCCAGCATAAATCCTCTCCCCCCTTCCCAAATTTTTCCACCTAAAACAAATCTTATGCCACTGCTGTTCCACAAATTCCAAATTCCTCCTCCCAGCATTAGTCCTCTCCCCCCCCCCCCCAGCACAAATCCTCTCATCCCCAACACAAGTGTTTGCTTCTCTGCCCCCCCCCCCCCCCCCCATTATGCCCCCAATGCAGTTCTCCCCTCACAGACCTCAGATGCAGAGCAGCAAACAGCTAAGAGATGTCCTTCCTCCCAGGCTCCTCCCCATCTTGATACATCCGAGAAGAGGAGGAGCCTAGGGGAGCTGACAGTGGGGACAGAAATCGGCCACTGCAGGGCCATGGGAAGTAAACCCGACTTTTCAACATTCCCCTCATCAGCAACAGTGTTGAAGCAGCTACTTGTAGTCTCCATCGGCAGCCCGTGTAACAGGGTGACAACACGGGAGCACCATTAGGGAAACAGGAGAAGAGCGTTGTCACCCTATAACAGGAAGTGTCCAGACGAGGATGTTCATGGCGGGATCTCCAGGGATCATTTTAACCAAAGACGCAGTTTCAAAAGTCCTTGAAAATTGCTTTTCGAAATGCAATTACCGTCTTCACGTTTTATCGATCGGGTTTCCGTTTGTATTTTTTTTTTTGTAACGCTGGCCCACTTTACCCCGCAGTTCCGTGGTTTTCCATCGGGTGGCGCTAACACGCAATTTTATTCTATGTGTCTCCATAACATCCGGCTGGTGTATTAGCAGCCATAAAGCATGTTTACCCAGAAAGAGAGACAACCGGATCCCCAGAAGTATATTTAATTCAGCGACGCTTATTTATGATCTGACGCTCAGAATTCATTCCAAATAAAGTCGCATAATGGGGCCGCGGACGGAATTAATGAGGCCTTTGGTGGGGACGCATTTACATTTCCAATTGGTTGGTTCTCAGCGCTGCGAGGTTCCAAGTGAGGGGGATGGGCGTTATAAGGGGTTAATGAGTATTAGGGCCAGGAGTGGACTGACCGCTTGGAAACTGCCCGAGGGCCCGGGTCAGTAGGGGGCCCCATGAGATGCCACTGGTACCTTTTTCATAGTTTTTTTTGAGTTTGGGCAAGGATACAGGGGCCCCATGATCCCCTATTGCCTGGGGGGTCAGTAGGGGGCCCCATGAGATGCCCCTGGTACCTTTTTCATAGGCTTTTTTGAGTTTGGGCAAGGACACAGGGGCCCCATAATCCTCTATTGCCCGGGGGCCCCATGAGTTGTCAGCCCGCCCGCCCCTGGTTAGGGCTTAGCTACGGGGGGGGGGGGGGGTTAGTGTTGGGTTTAGGAGTTCAGCATTTCAGGGGGTTAAATACTGGAGGTGACGACCCAATCAAATGGGGGGGGGGGGGATTGCAGTTCCATTTATCGCTCTATTGATGAAACATTTGTTGCACGAATGTCATTCCCACATAGAAGAAGAATATATATGAAATGCTACAATTTTGGCCGTATTCAATATATATCTCAAAATATCTCTCTCTCTATATATATATATATATATATATACAGTGAAGGAAATGCGTATTTGCTCCCCGGCTGATGGTGAATGTTCGCCCCTCACACAGAAACGATCGGTCTAACAATGGAATGTTCGCCCCTCACACAGAAATGATCGGTCTAACAATGGAATGTTCGCCCCTCACACAGAAACGATCGGTCTAACAATGGAATGTTCGGTGTAACACTGAGAGACAGAATACAACAACAAATTCAGCAGAAATGCGTCTAACAAATGATGACGGATCTGCATGTTCATGAGGGAAAGAAGGATTTGATCCCCTATCATTCAGCAGGATTTCTGGCTCCCAGGTGTCTCTCATACAGGTAACAAGCTGAGATTAGAAGCAGTCTCTTAAAGGGAGTGCTGCTAATCTCATTGTGTTACCTGTATAAAAGACACCCGTCCACAGGAGCAATCAAACCATCAGATTCCAAACTCTCCACCATGGCAAAGACCAAAGAGCTGTCCAAGGATGTCAGGGACAAGATGGTAGACCTACACAAGGCTGGACTGGGCTACTAAACTATGGCCAAGCAGCTTGGTGAGAAGGTGACAACAGTTGGTGCAATCATTCACAAATGGAAGAAACACAAAACAAGTGTCAGTCTCCCTAGGTCTGGTGCACCATGCAAGATCTCACCTCGTGGAGTGTCAATGATCATGAGAACAGTGAGGAATCATCCCAGAACTACACGTGAGGATCTTGTCAATGATCTCCAGGCAGCTGGGACCACAGTCACCAAGAAAACAATTGGTAACACACTACGCCGACAAGGACTGAAATCCTGCAGTGCCCGCACGGTCCCTCTGCTCAAGAAAGCACATGTCCAGGCCTGTCTGAAGTCTGCCACTGAACATCTGAATGATGCAGAGGAGGACTGGTGGGAAGTGTTGTGGTCAGAGGAGACCAAAATCCAGCTCTTTGGCATCAACTCAACTCGCCGTGTTTGGAGGAGGAGGAATGCTGCCTATGACCCCAAGAACACCATCCCAACTGTGAAACATGGTGGTGGAAACATTCTGCTTTTGGGGGTGTTTTTTTTCTGCTAAGGGGACAGGACAACTGCACCGCATCAAAGGGACGATGGATGGGGCAATGTACTATCAAATCTTGGGTGAGAACCTTCTTCCCTCAGCCAGGGCATTGAAAATGGGTGGTGGATGGGTGTTCCAGCATGACAATGACCCAAAACACACGGCCAAGGCAACAAAGGAGCGGCTCAAGAAGAAGCACATTAAGGTCCTGGAGTGGCCTAGGCAGTCTCCACACCTTCATCCGATTGAAAATCTGTGGAGGGAGCTGAACCTTCGAGTTGCCAAACGTCAGCCACCAAACCTTAATGACTTGGAGAGGATCTGCCGAAGCCCTGGTTCACTCTGGGATCCCACTTTGAAATCATGCGGCTTCACTTGAATTCTGTGCGATGTGAAATCGCACCTGAAATCGCATGTAATGAACATGAACATCAGTGTCCTAACCTGTGCGACTTGCTGCGGCGCCAATTTCTAAAGTAGTCCTTGCATGATTTTTTTTTTCTGCAGGTTGGTTGCGATTTCGCATACATGGAATAGAATGGAAATCCTTGTCGCAAATTGCAAGAAATCATTGGAAATCTTCACAAGCTGCGATAAAGTCTTCAGAAATCGCACATGAAATCGTGCTGAAATTACACGCCAGTTGCGCGATTTTAAATCGCATGTCAGGTGCGACTTGGCAGACATCTGTCCTCTCCATGTATAGATGTCCATGCAGGTCGCACCTGAAATCGCATGTAATGACCGTGAACATCAGTGTCCTAACACGTGCGATTTGCTGCGGAGCAAATTTCTAAAGTAGTTCTTGCGTGATTTTTTTTCTGCAGTTTTGTTGCGATTTCGCATACATGGAATAGAATGGAAAATTGCGCCGCAAATTGCAAGAAATTGTTGGAAATCTTCACAAGCTGCAATAAAGTCTTCAGAAATCGCGCTGAAATTGCACGCCAATCACGTGATTTTAAAATCACAGCAGTGTAATTTTAAAGTCGCATGTCAGGTGGCGGACATCTGTCATCTCCATGTATAGATATCAATGCAGGTCGCACCTGAAATCGCATGTAATGAACGTGAACGTCAGTGTCCTAACACGTGCGATTTGCTGCGGAACCAATTTCTGAAGTAGTCCTTGCGTGATTTTTTTTCTGCAGGTTGGTTGCGATTTCGCATACATGGAATAGAATGGAAAACCGCGCCGCAAATTGCAAGAAATCATTGGAAATCTTCACAAGCTGCGATAAAGTCTTCAGAAATCACACCTGAAATCGCGCTGAAATTGCACACCAGTCGCGTGATTTTTAAATCGCAGCGGTGTGATTTTAAAGTCGTATGTCAGGTGCGACTTGGCGGACATCTGTCATCTCCATGTATAGATATCAATGCAGGTCGCACCTGAAATCGCATCGAAATTGCACGCCAATCACGTGATTTTAAATCGCAGCGGTGTGATTTTAAAGTCGCATGTCAGTGTCCTAACCTGTGCAACTTGCTGCGGCGCCAATTTCTAAAGTAGTCCTTGTGTGATTTTTTTTTCTGCCGGTTTGTTGCGATTTCGCATACATGGAATAGAATGGAATATCGCACTGCAAATTGCAAGAAATCGTTGGAAATCTTCACAAGCCGCGATAAAGTCTTCAGAAATCGCACCTGAAATCACGCTGAAATTGCACGCCAATCGCGTGATTTTAAAGTCGCATGTCAGGTGGCAGACATCGCAAAAAAATATTGCCGGAACTACTTTCAAAATCGCAGCTCTTACGCCATCTTGTCCAGGCCATTCGCAGAATAATCCGGGGGGGGGGGGCGGGTCTTTTCCTTTTTCGCTAATTAAAGTCTCTTGTCTGAAGACCCCCCCCTCCGAGCACCTGGTGGCCCCTCCATACCTGACCTTCTCCCCTCCCCCTCCTCCTCACTCTCCCTTTCTAATTAATTTAGCGACCTCTGCGGAGGAGTAAGAGTTCTCTAATGAGATTAGAGGATTAGCGCCCTTCTCCTTCCCCAGCGGCCCGCAGCTGTCCCAAGGACCCCCAGACGGCCCTCCAACCACCAGAGAGATGAGAGGGGAGATATTTCTGGAGGAGAAATGAGATTTCCAGGCTGGGAAGACGGAGGAGAACGGCTCAGCAAACACTCTCATCCTGCGATAATTAAACCTCAAAAGGAAGAGGATTGTCTGTATTATTCCCTCCGAAAAAGACGCCTTATCTGCGCCATTTAAAGGCGAGCTGCAACGGTCCGGGGTCATTTTCATTTTCAGTTCCTTTTTATGTAACATTTATACTTTTTTTTTTTTTTTCTTTTTTAAGATCTGAATTTTTATATCTCTTTTTTTTTATTACTATTTATATATAAAATGTTCGGTTTGCCAAAAAAAAAGGAGTGTAGAGCCGTGACGATGGAGTCGCAGAGCGCTGAGGGATTTTAAAAGGAACAGTTTACTATTTATGTAATTATGTAATTATTTATGTAATTGCATTTTTATTATTCTTATTATTATTGTTATTATAAGAATAATAATAATAATAATAAAATAATAATATAATAAAATATATAAAAAATATATAAAAATAATAATAATAATAATAAAATAATAATATATAAAATATATAAAAATAATAATAATAATAATAATAATAAAATAATAATAAAATATAAAATATAAAATAATAATAATAATAATAATAATAATAATAATAATAATAAATAATAATAATATATAAAATATAAAAATAATAATAATAATAATAATAAAATAATAATATATAAAATATATAAAAATAATAATAATAATAATAATAATAAAAATAATATATATAAAAATATAAAAATAAATAATAATAATAAAATAATAATATATAAAAAATATATAAAAATAATAATAATAATAATAATAATAATAATATATAAAAATATATAAAAATAATAATAATAATAAAATAATAATATATAAAATATATAAAAATAATAATAATAATAATAAAATAATAATATATAAAATATATAATAATAAATAATAATAATAAATAAAAAAATGTTTATATATTTTATTTATAATTATTCTCCTAGATTGTAAGCTCCCAGGATCAGGGTCCTCCTATCCCTCTTGTATTGAACTGTATTGTTGCTGTATTGTCTCCCTCTATATTGTAAAGCGCTGAGCTTTGGCACCATAAATCCTGTATAATAATAATAATAATAATAATTATAAAAATAATAATATATAATAATTAATTTATATATTTTTTATTGCAAACAGCAAAACAGTTGGCCTGGTGTGAAAAGCCAAATATATTTTTACTGCCACCTGTATGGCTAAGGAGTTTCCTCCAAACCCTACATGAGATAGTGAGGTCTAGCACATGACGATGGAGTCGCAGGCGAGCTGCAACGGTCCGGGGTCATTTTCAGTTCCTTTTTATGTAACATTTATACTTTTTTTTTTTTTTTTTTTTAAGAACTGAATTTTTATAACTCTTTTTTTATTACTATTTATATATAAAATGTTCAGTTTGCGGAAAAAAAAAAGGAGTGTAGAGCCGTGACGATGGAGTCGCAGAGCGCTGCGGGTTTTTAAAAGGTTTTTAAAAGGGACAGTTTACTATTTATGCAATTATGTAATTATTTATGTAATTGCATTTATTATTATTATTATTACTATTATTGTTATTATTATTATTATTTCTATTATTACTATTATTGTTATTATTATTATTTACTATTATTATTACTATTATTGTTATTATTATTATTATTTCTATTATTGTTATTATTATTATTACTATTATTGTTATTATTATTATTATTGTTATTATTATTACTATTATTGTTATTATTATTATTACTATTATTATTACTATTATTGTTATTATTATTATTACTGTTATTATTATTATTGTTATTATTATTGTTATTATTATTTATTATTACTATTATTATTATTAATACTGATGATGATGATAATAATAAATAAAGAAATGTTTATATATTTTATTTATAATAATAATTATAAAAATAATAATTTATAATAATAATTAATTTAAACATTTTATTGCAAGCAGCAAAACAGTTGACCTGGTGTGAAAAGCCATATATATTTTTAATATTATTAAAAATATATATGACTAAGGAGTTTCCTCCAAACCCTGCATGAGATAGTGAGGTCTAGTACGGTCGCATGCCTCCCCAAACCCGAAATCTGACCTTCTAATCTGTCAGCAGTAAAGCAGTTAAGATTAGCCTGGTAAACATGAGTAAAGGAGCCTAAAGCTCCACCTAGTGGCAGTAAAAAGTACATCTGGCTAAGGAGCTTTCTCCCAGCCCTACATGACACAGTGAGGTCTAGTAGGGTCACATGTACCTCGCATACCCAAAATCTGACCTTCAAATCTGTCAGCAGCAAAGCAGTTAATATTAGCCTGGTAAACATGAGTAAAGGAGCCTAAAGCTCCACCTGGTGGCAGTAAAATGTACATCTAGAATATAAAGTTGATGCAGCGCTAAAAAACTAAAGACAAAATATAATATATATCCGGATAGTAAAATAAAAATGATAACATGACCCAGGATCGCCTGGGGATACAAAAAACAATAGCCCTTATAAGACTAATAGCAGTGATAAGTGGTTTAAGTGCAGGCTAAGGTGTCCATAATTCATACAGGGGTGTAAGTGAATCACAGCACACTCCAAAGAAGGTGACCCCGGGCAGTCTTGCTGCAGTGGCCTCTCACCTCCACTCCACGACCCTACAGGGCCATAAAGCGTAATGTAGATCACCACGAAATCCTCCAATACGGACTCTTTAGATGTATGAATGAACAGGGACAGGTTTCCTCCAAGTCAGTGGATGAATAGAAGGCACTCTCCTCCGATATCACAGCCGCTCATATGCCCATAAATGAGGAGATAAACATAATCCTCATAGTGTATTACCGCTTTATTTGAATAAGGCAACAAACAAAGAAAGGAAGGTAATCCACTTACATAAAAACGGCTTGTATGGAGATGCAATGCTGGGTGTAAGCAGGATCAAAAAGGTGCACCAAGATGGCGTCACGCCGGAAGTGCGTCACCACGCTATTGCCGTCGACGCGTTGCGTCACGTACCTCGTGACTTCATCAGGACAGCGTGATAGGCCGACGGCACTTCCTTATAAAGGCCGAAAACCGCACCCATCAGGATCACAATGGGCGGTGCGATCGCGGCCATATTCTCGTAGTCCGACATGCCAAACAGGAATCCAGGCAGCCATATAAATATAGTCTATTAAAGACCAACCTTTACCGATTTAAGTCTGGCAAACCCAGTGAAGACATACACTATAAAAAGCGCGCCACACATCAATGTCTCTCCAAAAACAACACATAGAGGGACTGATATGTAAAAAATGTGTATGAATAAAGAAAAACGCTTAATTAAATTTAATAGAAAATGAATAAAAAGTGAATAAAACGCGAGCATAATCAATAATGCCCCATATAAAATACACTATAAAATATAAAAAATATATATATATAAGACATATATATATTAAGTAAAATAATGAAAAAAAAAAAAAAAAAAAAAAAAAAAACCGCTCCTTTGTAATCCTGCATGAACTCTATATATCAAGTACTGAACACACATAATAACTACATGGGAAAGGTTATCGATCACTGATAAAACAGTTCAAGTCGAACTCAATATTGAGTCCCATCGGGGCAAATGTATCCATAAGAAAAATGTATTTGGATTCTATCTGACTTAGAGATCTCACTTTATGGGACCCTCTCCAGTGTTTTTTATATTTCTCAACTCCCCAGAATTTAAGACCAGAGGGGTCCTGGTTATGGTATAACCGAAAATGATTAGATAGACAGTGTTTTGGAAAGCCCTTTTTTATCTTCTGGACATGTTCTCTCAACCGGACCCATAAAGGTCTTTTTGTCCTTCCAACGTATTGTAAGCCACAACCGCATTGGAGAACATACACAACCCCCTCCGTTCTACACGATATAAAGTCCTTAACTTGAAAGGACCTACCATTACTAGTGGCTGAAAAGGAACTCAATCTAGTGTTAGAACCCCTGGTGGCTCTACAGGTATAACAGGTCTTACACGGGAAAAACCCTTTATAGTTATCAACTTTCTTGTTGATAAACCAAAAACGGAAGATCTAAGGGATCACACGGCGATTATTCTGGACTTCACCAGCAATTATAAACAGATAGAGAGTGTATTCAAACGTTATTGGCCCATTCTAATAACCGACCCTATTTTTTCTAAATTATTACCGGCTACACCTAAATTCATATATAGGAAGGCCCCTTCTCTCAGGTCTAAATTGGTTCGTAGTGTATTGAACCCCCCTACAAAAAATCCTAAGGCTACGTTTCTTGACTATAAAGGGTTTTTCCCGTGTAAGACCTGTTATACCTGTAGAGCCACCAGGGGTTCTAACACTAGATTGAGTTCCTTTTCAGCCACTAGTAATGGTAGGTCCTTTCAAGTTAAGGACTTTATATCGTGTAGAACGGAGGGGGTTGTGTATGTTCTCCAATGCGGTTGTGGCTTACAATACGTTGGAAGGACAAAAAGACCTTTATGGGTCCGGTTGAGAGAACATGTCCAGAAGATAAAAAAAGGCTTTCCAAAACACTGTCTATCTAATCATTTTCGGTTATACCATAACCAGGACCCCTCTGGTCTTAAATTCTGGGGAGTTGAGAAATATAAAAAACACTGGAGAGGGTCCCATAAAGTGAGATCTCTAAGTCAGATAGAATCCAAATACATTTTTCTTATGGATACATTTGCCCCGATGGGACTCAATATTGAGTTCGACTTGAACTGTTTTATCAGTGATCGATAACCTTTCCCATGTAGTTATTATGTGTGTTCAGTACTTGATATATAGAGTTCATGCAGGATTACAAAGGAGCGGTTTTTTTTTTTTTTTTTTTTTTTTTCATTATTTTACTTAATATATATATGTCTTATATATATATATTTTTTTATATTTTATAGTGTATTTTATATGGGGCATTATTGATTATGCTCGCGTTTTATTCACTTTTTATTCATTTCTATTAAATTTAATTAAGCGTTTTTCTTTATTCATACACATTTTTTTACATATCAGTCCCTCTATGTGTTGTTTTTGGAGAGACATTGATGTGTGGCGCGCTTTTTATAGTGTATGTCTTCACTGGGTTTGCCAGACTTAAATCGGTAAAGGTTGGTCTTTAATAGACTATATTTATATGGCTGCCTGGATTCCTGTTTGGCATGTCGGACTACGAGAATATGGCCGCGATCGCACCGCCCATTGTGATCCTGATGGGTGCGGTTTTCGGCCTTTATAAGGAAGTGCCGTCGGCCTATCACGCTGTCCTGATGAAGTCACGAGGTACGTGACGCAACGCGTCGACGGCAATAGCGTGGTGACGCACTTCCGGCGTGACGCCATCTTGGTGCACCTTTTTGATCCTGCTTACACCCAGCATTGCATCTCCATACAAGCCGTTTTTATGTAAGTGGATTACCTTCCTTTCTTTGTTTGTTGCCTTATTCAAATAAAGCGGTAATACACTATGAGGATTATGTTTATCTCCTCATTTATGGGCATATGAGCGGCTGTGATATCGGAGGAGAGTGCCTTCTATTCATCCACTGACTTGGAGGAAACCTGTCCCTGTTCATTCATACATCTAAAGAGTCCGTATTGGAGGATTTCGTGGTGATCTACATTACGCTTTATGGCCCTGTAGGGTCGTGGAGTGGAGGTGAGAGGCCACTGCAGCAAGACTGCCCGGGGTCACCTTCTTTGGAGTGTGCTGTGATTCACTTACACCCCTGTATGAATTATGGACACCTTAGCCTGCACTTAAACCACTTATCACTGCTATTAGTCTTATAAGGGCTATTGTTTTTTGTATCCCCAGGCGATCCTGGGTCATGTTATCATTTTTATTTTACTATCCGGATATATATTATATTTTGTCTTTAGTTTTTTAGCGCTGCATCAACTTTATATTCTATTCATATTACCCTTTTTTGGTGCGGGATAGATGCTGGCTGCTTTTTAGTTTCTCTATCCACCACTTACCATAAGAGCGCAGGAGGACTTTATGTGATAAAATGTACATCTAGGTAAGGATCTTTCTCCCAACCCTACATGACACAGTGAGGTCTAGTACGGTCATGTGCCCCCCCCACCTCCCCCCGCTTACCCCCAAAATCTGACCTTCAAAACTGTGAGCAGCAAAGCAGTTATTAGCCTGGTAAACATGTGAAAAAGAGGCTACAGCTCCACCTAGTGGCAGTAAAAAGTACATCTAGCTAAGGAGCTTTCTCCCAACCCTACATGCCACAGTGAGGTCTAGGAGGGTCACATACCCCCCACATACCCAAATTCTGACCTTCAAAACTGTGAGCAGCAAAGCGGTAACATTAGCCTTGTAAACATGTGAAAAGGAGACTAAAGCTCCACCTGGTGGCAGTAAAACGTACATCAGGCTAGTGAGTTTCCTAACAACCCTACATGAGACAGTGAGGTCTAGTAGGGTCACGTTACTCCTTAGCCGAAATCCGACTTAAAGTTCCGTGAACAGCAACACAGTTAGAAATAGCCTGGTAGACATGTTAACAGGAGCCCAAACTTCTATCTAGTGGCAGTAAAAAGTACTGGAAGGTTATAACCCCCCCCCCCCCCCCCCCCGCCCCATCCCCCCCTTACATCATCCAGAATGAAAAAAAAAAAGTTTTGCCTTCAGTTCTACTTTAACAAACTACCCCCAACAAACGTTCCGCCGCCGCCGCTCTCCGCCGTATCTCCAGCGAAGGCTTTGAACCGCGCTGAATAATAATCGCTCCCCCCAGAGAGAAGGGAGAAGAGTTTTCATCGCACTCCTCGCATGAATTAAGAAATTAAAATCAGACAGACGGAGGAAGTGGCGGCGAAATTTCAGATGCAAATGTTTCTACAATTTAAATCATAAAGATCTGCGCCGGGGGCAGGGGAGAGAAATGTTATCGTAACAAACGAGAGTGACACGGCGCACGGGACAAGGACCAATCAGGGGAGGGCGCTGTCCAGGGGAGGAATGTTCTGTGATGTCTATGTAGATCATATATATGGGATGAATCATTATCTATACATCACAGAGAATACAACACTTCCTGAGAGATACAAGAGAAAGAAGAGGAAATGACCGATATTCCTGTTCAATGTCATCGGACCGAGAGCAGAGTGCAAGCACGGGATCCAGAGAGATCCAGAGAGAGAGAGAGATCCAGAGAGATTCAGAGAGAGAGAGATCCAGAGAGAGATCCAGAGAGATTCAGAGAGAGAGATCCAGAGAGATCCAGAGAGAGAGATCCAGAGAGAGAGAGCTCCAGAGAGAGATCCAGAGAGAGAGATCCAGAGAGAGATCCAGAGAGAGAGAGAGATCCAGAGAGAGAGATCCAGAGAGAGAGATCCAGAGAGATTCAGAGAGAGAGATCCAGAGAGATCCAGAGAGATCCAGAGAGAGAGAGATCCAGAGAGAGATTCAGAGAGAGAGATCCAGAGAGATCCAGAGAGATTCAGAGAGAGAGATCCAGAGAGAGAGATCCAGAGAGAGAGAGAGACCCAGAGAGAGATCCAGCGAGAGAGAGAGATCCAGAGAGATCCAGCGAGAGAGAGAGATCCAAAGAGATCCAGAGAGAGAGAGAGAATGCAGAGAGAGAGATACAGAGAGAGAGATCCAGAGAGAGAGAGAGATCCAGAGAGAGAGAGAGAGAGAGATCCAGAGAGAAATCCAGAGAGAGAGAGAGAGAGAGAGATCCAGATAGATACACTATATTGCCTCAAGTATTGGGCCGCCGGCCTTCCCACGCACATGACCTTTAATGGCCTCCCAGTCTTAGTCCGTAGGGTTCAATATTGAGTTGGCCCCGCCCTTTCCACGCACATGACCTTTAATGGCCCCCCAGTCTTAGTCTGTAGGGTTCCATATTGAGTTGGCCCCGCCCTTTCGACGCACATGACCTTTAATGCCCCCCCTAGTTTTAGTCCGTAGGGTTCAATATTGAGCTGGCCCCGCCCTTTCCACGCACATGACCTTTAATGCCCCCCCTAGTTTTAGTCCGTAGGGTTCAATATTGAGATGGCCCCGCCCTTTGCAGCTATAACAGCTTCAACTCTTCTGGGAAGGCCATCCACAAGGTTTAGGAGGGTGTCTATGGGAAGGTTGGACCATTCTTCCAGAAGCACATTTGTCAGGTCAGGCACTGATGTCGGGGGAGGAGGCCTGGCTCGCAGTCTCCGCTCTAATTCATCCCAAAGGTGTTCTATGGGGTTGAGGTCAGGACTCTGTGCAGGACAGTCAAGTTCCTCCACCCCAAACTGGCTCCTCCATGTCTTTATGGACCTTGCTTTGTGCACTGGTGGGCAGTCATGTTGGAACAGGAAGGGGCCATCCCCAAACTCTTCCCACAAAGTTGGGAGCAGGAAATTGTTCAAAATGTCGCCTAAAGAGTTCAATTCACTGGAACTAGGGGGCCAAGCCCAACCCCTGAAAAACAACCCCACACCATAATCCCCCCTCCACCAAACTTTACACTTGGCACAATACAGTCAGGCAAGTACCGTTCTCCTGGAGACCGCCAAACCCAGACACATCCATTGGATTGTCAGACAGAGAAGCGTGAGTAGTCACTCCAGAGAACACGTCTCCACTGTTCTAGAGTCCAGTGGCGGCGTGCTTTACACCACGGCATCCAACGCTTTGCATTGCACTTGGTGATGGAAGGCTTGGATGCAGCTACTCGGTCATGGAAACCCATTCCATGAAGCTCTCTACGCACTGTTGTTGGGCTCATCTGAAGGCCACACCAAGTTTGGAGGTCTTTAGCTATTGATTCTGCAGACGGTTGGCGACTTCTGCGCACTGTGCGCTGATCCCCCCGCCCTGTCATGTGACGTGGCCTACCACTTGGTGGCTGAGTGGCTGCTGTTCCCAGTTGCTTCCACTTTGTTATAATCCCACTAACAGTTGAACGTGGAATATTTAGTAGTCAGGAAATGTCACGGATGGACTTATTGCCCAGGTGGCCACCTATCACGGGACCACGCTTGGAGTCACTGAGCTCCTGAGAGCGACCCATTCTTTCACCAACGTTTGTAGAAGCCGTCTGCATGCCTAGGGGCTTGATTGTATACACCTGTGTCCATGGAGGGGATTGGAACACCTGAATCACATGATATGGAGGGGATTGGAACACCTGAATCACATGATTGGGAGGGGATTGGAACACCTGAATCACATGATTGGGAGGGGATTGGAGGATTGGATTGGAACACCTGAATCACATGATTGGGAGGGGATTAAAGCACCTGAATCACATGATTGGGAGGGGATTGGAACACCCGAATCACATGATTGGGAGGGGATTGGAACACCTGAATCACATGATTGGGAGGGCGGGGACAATACTTTGGCAATACAGTGTAGATAGAAAGATCGATTTTTTCCTTCATTCATTTTCTATTTTCGGGGATGTTGGTAAATCTGATATCTGTAAATAAATAGATGAGACACGCAGACGGAGATATTCTCACAATGTATCATTTTTTCTGGGAATATTCCATGGTGTGTCTATTCTATGAATCTCCCTGATGGATGACCACAGATAAATATTAGATAGATATTGATGGATCTGCTGTCAGGGTGATGGTGGAGATGTTGTGCCCCGGGGTGGTGGGGGTCTGGGGGGGGGGGGGTCAGGTTTCTGTTGGGGGGTACTTCCTCCTCCACGTGTACATTTATCAGAGCCAGCAGTCCCCTAATGACTGTCTGCGTGACCCCTGACCCCGGCCAGCTTGTAGTCATCTGCACCTCTGGGGTGGTGATGGAGAGCGGCCAGCAGGGGGCAGCGAGGATCAGGTGGACGTACTGCACTGACTTGCTGTATGGGGTCTGTCAGCTACGAGCGATTAAAAAAACTTTTTGGAGATCAATTTCAAAGTAATAACGGGGGGGGGGGGAGGGCGGGGGCTTCCAAGTATCGAAAAATTATAATGAGTAGTCGGGCATAAATCTTTACGCCTCTTGGTGACCATTGAAAACGAAACAGAAAATGATGGAAAATTTTCCAGTTGTCACCAATACAGGAGGTGAGGGTAAGCTCTCCAATGGGGACACCAGTTCTCTTTCCTCTAGTTCCCCCCCCCCCCCCCCCCCGCCTCCAAATTTTGGCTTCAGATACTGAATGTCTTTTTTGTTTTCAAATTGGAAACACCTTTGCCTGCATCCTAGTAATGGGCAGTACAGTGGCCTAGTGGTCAGTCCTGGGCCTGATCTGTGTCAGACATCTGTGAACACCAGGATTTACAAAACTGTGTCATCTCCGAGTCGAGGAAGTAGATGGCGACCCTGGATGATGCCTGAATAAAGATGGTGCCGTCCTTCTGGAGTGAAAGCAGATGAAGGCATTGTCGGGGGGGGGGGGGGGGTACTGAGATCTCCGTGAGGGGTAATAAATGCCTGGAGCTGTTACATATTACATAGCATTCATGCATTGAACATGGGGTGATATGTAATGACAGGCCCACTTTAGGTGGAGTATTGCGCAGGCAGAGGGTGTCAGGCGATCATTTCCAGGTTGCAGGCCGGAGCTCAGCGATACACGTGCCGGCTGACGGTAAACAAACAGAGCAGGCGGGAGGGCGCTGAGCCGGGCGCTGGGAACTGCTGGAGGATGACAAGGTGCCCTTGCAGTGTTTGCTGCAATCCGCAGAACAGATGTAACACACCAGCACTCGGATTAAATCAACTGAATTCAAAAACAGACCTGGATTAGAGAAGCCTGAAAATCCCAATTACACTCCAGATAAAGCAGGCCGGGGGCAGTGCACTCTGGGGCTGAGAGCAGAGGCTGAGACAAAGAGACCTGACGTAGAGATGGTGCCGGCCAAAAGGGGCGAGGAGGAGTACGGAGAGAGGCGGAGGGCCCGGGACAGAGAGAGAGACAGAGAGATGGGAAAGATGGCTCAGGAGAGACATGGAGAGAGAGGAGCAGAGAACTCAGGGGAGAGATGGAGAAGAGAGAGATGGAGAGGGAGAGACAGAGAGATGGAAAAGATGGCTCGGGAGAGAGATGGAGAAGAGAGAGATGGAGAGAGAGGGAGAAGAGAACTCAGGGGGGAGATGGAGAAAGAGGAGCAGAGAACTCAGGGGAGAGATGGAAAGAGAGGGCAGAGAACTCAGGGGGGAGATGGAGAAGAGAGAGATGGAGAGAGAGGGAGAAGAGAACTCAGGGAAGAGATGGAGAAGAAAGAGATGGAGAGAGAGAAGAGAACTCAGGGAAGAAATGGAGAAGAGAAATGGAGAGAGAGGGAGCAGAGAACTCAGGGGAGAGGTGGAGAGAGAGAGAGGGAGCAGAGAACTCAGGGGAGAGATGGAGAAGAGAGAGATTGAGAGAGAGGAGCAGAGAACTCAGGGGAGAGATGGAGAAGAGAGAGATGGAGAGAGAGGGAGCAGAGAACTCAGGGGAGAGATGGAGAAGAGAGAGATTGAGAGAGAGGAGCAGAGAACTCAGGGGAGAGATGGAGAAGAGAGGGAGAAGAGAACTTGGGGGAGATATGAGAAGACAGAGATGGAGAGAGAGAGAGAGAGAGAGAGAGAGAGAACAGAACTCAGGGAAGAGATGGAGAAGAGAGAGATGGAGAGAGAGGGAGAATAGAACTCAGGGGAGAGATGGAGAAAAGAGAGATGGAAAGAGAGGGAGAAGAGAACTCAGGGGAGATGGAGAAGAGAGAGATGGAGAAAGAGGGAGAAGAGAACTCAGGGGAGAGATGGAGAAGAGAGAGATGGAGAGAGAGGGAGAATAGAACTCAGGGTAGAGATGGAGAGAGAGGGAGAAGAGAACTCAGGGAAGAGATGGAGAAGAAAGAGATGAAGAGAGAGAGAGAAGAGAACTCAGGGACGAAATTGAGAAGAGAGATGGAGAGAGAGAGGTAGCAGAGAACTCAGGGGAGAGATGGAGAAGAGAGATATGGAGATAAGGGACAGAGAACTCAGGAGAGAGGGAGAACTCAGGAGAGAGATGGAGAAGAGAGAGATGGAGAGAGAGGGAGAATAGAACTCAGGGGAGAGATGGAGAAGAGAGAGATGCAGTGAGAGGGAGCAGAGAACTCAAGGAAGAGATGGGGAAGAGAGATGGAGAGAGAGGGGGAAGAGAACTCAGGAGAGAGATTGAGAAGAGAGAGATGGAGAGAGGTGGAGCAGAGATATTAAGATACAGATAAAACAGAGATAAATGGAGAGAGATGGAGAAGCAGAGAGAGATGCAGAGAGATGAAGCAAAGAGCTCAGGGAAGAGACAAAGAGAAGAGAGAGATGGAGCAGAGAGCTCAGGATGGGGAGGAAGCACAGAGAGATGGAGAGAGATGGAGAAGAGAGAGAATGGATAGAGATGGAGAAGACAGCTCAGGAGTTCAAGACAGAACTGAGATCACAGGAGAGATGCAGAGAGGGAGCAGAGCATTTGAGACAGAGATGGAGCAAAGAGTTCAGGGGAGAGAAGAAGCAGAGAGCTCAGAACAGAGATGGGACAGAGACTTCAGAACAAGGACAGGGGACAGTGATGGGGCACAGCTCAGAGATCCAGCAGATAACTCATGATAGAGACAGGAGAAAGCTCAGGACAGAAATGGAGCAGAAATCCAAGGACAGAGGTCAAGCAGAGAGCTTGTGAAGAAGACAGAGCAGAAACCTCAGGATAAAGAATGAACAGTGAACTCAGGACAGAGATGGAGCAGAGAGTTTGACAGAGATGAGATGAGATGAGAGATCCAGATAGAGATGAGGCAGAGAGTTTAAAAATGACACAGAACAGAGAGCTTAGGGCAGAGTATTTGGAACGGGCCTGTAGTAGAGAAATCTGCCGGGGATAGACCAGAGATTTTGAAACATCAGACTATATCCTGCAAGGCCCAGATCCAAATAAATCCACAAAGGCGTTGCTGGCCAATCGGATCTTTTTCTGGTGAATCCAAGAAAATGGCGCAGTTGATGGATCCAGGCCATCAGGATGGATTCTTAGTGGTCAGAGTGAATCTTCACCCACATATTCAGGTGGATCTCAGAATCACAATTCACAGAAAGAATCAGATTCCTCCTCGCCAGGGGCGGACTGGCAACTCATGGGGCCCCCGGCAATAGGGGATCATGGGGCCCCTGTGTCCTTGCCCAAACTCAAAAAAGCCTATGAAAAAGGTACCAGGGGCATCTCATGCGGCCCCCTACTGACCCCAGGCCCTCGGGCAGTGCCCGAGTTTCCAAATGATCAGTCCGCCCCTGCTCCTCGCCATCCAATTTGCCAAATTTGCACACGCGTTTGATGATCTCAGGGGTTACCCAACTGATCACTTCTAGAATCAGCCAACCGTGTGAGAATTGGGGAGTAACGGAGAACAAACAGACGAGTGTAACAAGAGGACTTCTCGGAATTGGCGCAGATTTTCCATTGTGGTGGAGAAGTTCTAAGTGTGCCGGAATATTGGACCCTTTTCAGTAAGCGATGCCTTTTGTTCGCGGGGTCTCTTGAATACAGCTGCCACGGGCGGGGGAAGAGTGTTAAAAATCACGAGTCTCGGAGGTTGACGTAATATTTTTTTTACCTACTTTAATTTTATGACTCAAATTGCCATCCTTCGATCGCGCCTCAGTCCCGCGCCGCTCTATAGATTTCGTTTTCTCCATACAGACAATGCTTGTCACTGGCCATTTATCGTTGGCCGCTTCTGGAGTCATTCCACCATCCGTCGCTCGGCGTGTAAGACAACTTGCTCAGTGCTCTCCAGATGGCACAATCAGACACCCTCCTTCTCGCGCTCTGGGCCGCGGATAAAGATCCGTCAGACAGAAGGGGCAGCGGTGGCGGGATTAATGACTGTGTTGGAATTCTCCGAGCGGGGTTATAATGAGCTCGGCGATGGGGGTTAATGAACCTGACACGGCATAAAATGGGAGGATAATTTTCCCTCTGACCCGGGTTCACTCCGGCCAATCTAAATGTCCGAGGCAACGCCAAAAACGCGTGAAAACAGATTCACCGATACAAAGCCTATTCCGAGGCCAGGAACAAAGTGCAGTAACTACATTTTAGGTTGGCCGTACACCGGTGGAATGTTGTTCGAAGAAATTCATTCAGTGGCTAAATGGTTAGCACTTCCGCCTGGCAGTACTGGGGTCGTTGGTTCAAATCCCAACCACGGCACCACCTGCCTGGAGTTTGCATGTTCTCCCTGTGACTGCGTGGGTTTCCTCCGGGTACTCCGGTTTTCTCTCCCACTCCCCAAAGACATGCTGGTAGGCAGGGGCGGATTGACAACTCATGGGGCCCCCGGGCAATAGGGGATCATGGGGTCCCTGTGTACTTGCCCAAACTCAAAAAAGCCTACGAAAAACATACCAGGGGCATCTCATGGGGCCTCCTACTGACCCTGGGCCCTCGGGCAGTGCCCGAGTTTCCAAATGGTCAGTCCGCCCCTGCTAGTAGGTTAATTGGCTCCTGTCTAAGTTAGCCCTAGTATGTGTATGTATGAATGTGAGTTAGGGACCTTAGATTGTACGCCCCTCAGGGGCGGGGACTGATGTGAATGTACAATATGTATGTAAAGCGCGGCGTAAATTGACGGCACTATAGCGGTACCTGAAATAAAATAAATTCATTCAATTTTCTATCAGGGTCATATTGACGATCGGTTTTGACGTAGAGACAGGGAAAAATCGAAGAAGGATGGATACTTTCTAAATTAGCAAAATTCTAACATCAGTGCCTGACCTGACAAATGTGCTTCTGGAAGAATGGTCCAACCTTCCCATAGACACCCTCCTAAACCTTGTGGACGGCCTTCCCAGAAGAGTAGAAGCTGTTATAGCTGCAAAGGGCGGGGCCAACTCAATATTGAACCCTACGGACTAAGACTGGAAGGCCATTAAAGGTCATGTGCGTGGAAAGGGCGGGGCCAACTCAATATTGAACCCTACGGACTAAGACTGGAAGGCCATTAAAGGTCATGTGCGTGGAAAGGGCGGGGCCAACTCAATATTGAACCCTACGGACTAAGACTGGGGGGCCATTAAAGGTCATGTGCGTGGAAAGGGCGGGGCCAACTCAATATTGAACCCTACGAACTAAGACTGGGGGGCCATTAAAGGTCATGTGCGTGGAAAGGGCGGAGCCAACTCAATATTGAACCCTACGGACTAAGACTGGAAGGCCATTAAAGGTCATGTGCGTGGAAAAGGCGGGGCCAACTCAATATTGAACCCTACGAACTAAGACTGGGAGGCCATTAAAGGTCATGTGCGTGGAAAGGGCGGGGCCAACTCAAATTGAACCCTACGGACTAAGACTGGAAGGCCATTAAAGGTCATGTGCGTGGAAAGGGCGGGGCCAACTCAATATTGAACCCTACGGACTAAGACTGGAAGGCCATTAAAGGTCATGTGCGTGGAAAGGGCGGGGCCAACTCAATATTGAACCCTACGGACTAAGACTGGGAGGCCATTAAAGGTCATGTGCGTGGAAAGGGCGGGGCCAACTCAATATTGAACCCTATGGACTAAGACTGGAAGGCCATTAAAGGCCATGTGCGTGGAAAGGGCGGCGGTCCAATACTGGGGGCAATATAGTGTATGTCTTTTTTATTTTGTGTTTGTATGTTTATGTCATTTTTTCCCCAGAATTTCACCCTGCTGCTGCTCTATGTATGTTTATCATTACATTCAGTAGGTGATCTAATTGGTATCAGCAAGCCGGCCTCGTTAGTGGTAATGACATAGGTTTGTGATCTCCTTCGGGTGGGGGGCCTCATTCAGATTTGTGGCTCAGTGAGCATTGTAAGGGGCCACGTAATATGTTGGCGATATAAAATTCAGGGGAGAAGATGAAATCATAAACACCTATGCAGACCTGCTCCGCAAATACATGCATTTCAACACGCAAGGTGTCATCCTTCACACTGTACGCGGTGAGTGAAAAGCTGGCAATTAAGAGCCGTTAATTAACCGGCTAAATTAGTCATGGAAAAAAAAAAATGCAAATTGACAGCCAATCAATATAATTAAATTAGCCGATCTAACAATGTCATGAGGCTCCAAGGCCGGCACACATGTAATTAAGTCATTTAAAAATATAATAATTCATAGGAGCCGTGTGCATTGTAACAGGTTCATCCAGCGCCAAAGGGAAAGGAATGCGGAACGGCGCAGCCCCCCTCCCCCGCTGCTAACGCATGATGTAGTATGGGTGTACCGTCGTGCGTCCATTCTCTATCCTCTCGCTCTGGCTGCCTATAGTTGGCATGGAGCGTGCAATGCACTTGGGTGGCCAATGGCTTCTTTCTAGCAGCTTGAAGGTAGTTGCACATGCACGGGTGTGTCTTTTAGTTGTGTCATTTGTGGGTGGATGGCGTGGAGTGTAGCCATGTTCATAGTGGCCATGAAGTTGCGGCTTGCTGATTGCCAGTCACTGATCTGAACCATATGGTGGGAGGATGCCACCCTACCATCACGTAGGGGGCGTCAGGGGGGGCCGCCCCTCCTGCCCACATGACCAGCAAGAACTGTCCATTCTCAGGGCGACCGCCCCTCCTGCCCACATGACCAGCAAGCACCGTCCATTCTCAGGGCGGCCGCCCCTCCTGCCCACATGACCAGCAAGCACCGTCCATTCTCAGGGCGATCACCCCTCCTGCCCACATGACCAGCAAGCACCGTCCATTCTCAGGGCGATCACCGCCCCTCCTGCCCACATGACCAGCAAGCACCGTCCATTCTCAGGGAGACCGCCCCTCCTGCCCACATGACCAGCAAGAACTGTCCATTCTCAGGGCGACTGCCCCTCCTGCCCACATGACCAGCAAGCACCGTCCATTCTCAGGGTGACCTCCCCTCCTGCCCACATGACCAGCAAGAACTGTCCATTCTCGGGCGACTGCCCCTCCTGCCCACATGACCAGCAAACACTGTCCATTCTCAGGGAGACCTCCCCTCCTGCCCACATGACCAGCAAGCACCGTCGATTCTCAGGGCAACCACCCCTCCTGCCCACATGACCAGCTAGCACAGTCCATTCTCAGGGCGTCCGCCTCTCCTGCCCACATGACCAGCAAGCACCATCCATTCTCAGGGCGACCACCCCTCCTGCCCACATGACCAGCAAGCACCGTCCATTCTCAGGGAGACCTCCCCTCCTGCCCACATGACCAGCAATCACCGTCCATTCTCAGGGCGACCACCCCTCCTGCCCACATGACCAGCAAGCACCGTCCATTCTCAGGGAGACCTCCCTTCCTGCCCACATGACCGGCAAGCACCATCCATTCTCAGGGCGACCTCCCCTCCTGCCCACATGACCAGCAATCACCGTCCATTCTCAGGGCGACCACCCCTCCTGCCCACATGACCAGCAAGCACCGTCCATTCTCAGGGAGACCTCCCTTCCTGCCCACATGACCAGCAAGCACCGTCCATTCTCAGGGCGACCGCCCCTCCTGCCCACTTGACCAGCAAGCACCGTCCATTCTCGGGGCGACCGCCCCTCCTGCCCACATGACGAGCAAGCACTGTCCATTCTCGGGGCGACCGCCCCTCCTGCCCACATGACGAGCAAGCACCGTCCATTCTCGGGGCGACCGCCCCTCCTGCCCACATGACGAGCAAGCACTGTCCATTCTCGGGGCGACCGCCCCTCCTGCCCACATGATCAGCATTGTACTTGAAGAAGACAGCAGTGCATCCACGGCCTGGAGCGCCTTAATGAGGAGGCGATCAAGCTGAGTACTATATCGTATTTCGGCACCCCTAATGTTAACCATTGCTGTGTGCTGGGGGGAATTCCACTGCAAACATGGGCCTTAAAGCCCAACTCCAACCACTTTTTTTTATTTTGTCTTAGATAAGGCAGGAACCACTTAGAGCATTTCATTAAAACCCAACTTTGTGCTCCATGTTCCCCCCTTCCTCCTGGAGGACCCCCTCACCCCATTGAGATCCCTGACAGCAGTATGGCATGCCATTCTTTTTTATATTTTACTTACCTTTTGATGGCTTCTGTTCAGTCAAGTCATGCGTTGCGTCCTCTTCTTCTTTGGTCTTCTCTTGGGGGTAGGTGGAAATGGACGGTGCAGAGGGCAACACTGGGGTCATCACATCATCCCTTCTCTCTGCATCATTGCACTGCCAGTGTAAGGCAGCATGCTCACAGTGAAGTACCTTGACACTTTGTACTCACCGTCTCTCCTCGAGCTTCTACTGAGTGTCATTCAACCATGAAGACTGAGGACATCTTCAGGTGAAGAACAGGTACTACAGGGAAGAGCTCCAAATTAAAGCCGAGTATTGCCGCCTGAGATTTTTCTTTTCCCAAGTTATAATTATGATGTTCACTTGAATGTTATTTTTTTATTTTAGACATTATGTAACTATCTTTAAATGATTCTGTAAGCCACCAGCCACCTTGACACAGAAGAGGAGCGGAGCGCCCCGATCGCCCACGCGCGGTGGAGGGGATGAGAGCGACACAATGGGAGTTATCACCTGTCTATGAGAACGCAGCTCCTTCCCACTCACTACTCAAGACAGCTCGACAGGAGGAATTACCCCATCAACCTGAAATTACGCCTGTCTCGGAATCGCCGGAGCGAGGACAATGTACAATCAGGACTGAGAATCTGCATTTTTATTTATTTCCATCATTTTATGCATCTGAGTGTTTTGGTCACCGGAGAATGCATCTCCCCAACGGTGACACAGACAGCAATGATAAACCTGGCAGGTGGTCTAACCTTTCCCCATCCCATCCAAAACCGAAAATTATAAAGTTTCAGCTTTACATACACTCTGATAAACACCAATCAGACATAACTTTGTGACCAGTGACAGGTAAAGTGAATTACTTTGATTATCTCGTTATGGTGGCACCTGAAAGTTGGTGAGATATATTAGGCAGCCATCTGTCCGCCAACTGAAGCTCCGCAGAGGATGGGTGATGCAACAGGACAATGACCCAAAGCATACAAGTAATTCAACAAAACAATGGCTGCAACAGCACAGAATACGCCTTCTGGAGTGGCCCAGTCACAGTCCTGACCTCAACCCCATTGAAATGCTGTGGCATGACCTTAAGAGAGCGAATTCACACCAGACATCCCAAGAATATTGCTACACTGAAACAGTTTTGTGAAGAGGAGTGGTCCAAAATGACTCCAGATCGTTGTGCAGGTCTGATCTGCAACTACAGGAAACGTTTGGTTGAGGTTATTGCTGCCAAAGGAGGGTCAACCAGTTATTAAGTCCAAAGGTTCACATACTTTTTCCTCCCTGCACTGTGAATGTTTACATGTTATGTGCAATTAAACCATGACAACATCTAATGTTTGTGTAGTATTATGTTCAGCAGACTGTGTTCTTCTATTGTTGTGACTTAGATGACGTTCAGAACACATTTTATGCCCAATTCATGCAAAACTCCACGTAATCCCAAGGGGTTCACATACTTTTTGTTGCAACTGTATATTGTAATGTCTAAACGACTGGGTCAGAGTAACTCCAGAACTGCAACTCTCGTGGGCTGTTCCCTGTCTGCAGTGGTCAGGACCAACCAAAAGTAGTCCAAGGAAGGAGAACCAGCCAACTGGTGGCCACACCGGTTACAGTTTGCCTAATCATTGCCCACTCTTTTGTTCTTCGTTTCTTTAGCCTTCCTGTACCTCCTAGCCAATGAACATGGCCATTCCTGGGTCAACTCCAAAACTGCAGCTCTTGTTGGATGTTACCGATCTGCAGTGGTCAGGACTGTCCAAAAGTGGTCCAATGAAGGAGAAATGGCCAACCGGTGACAGGGTCATTGGCGGCCAAGGCTCATTGATGTACATGGGGAGAGAATGCTGGCCTGCATAGCCTGATCCAAGAGAAGAGCCACTTGAGCTCAAATTGCTGAAAAAAGTGAATGCTGGTTCTGATAGAAAGGTGTCAGAACAATTTGTTGTGTATGGGGCAGCTCTTGTGAGATGTTTCCGGTCGGCAGTGGTCAGGACCAGGGGCGGACTGACAACTCATGGGGCACCCGGGCAATAGGGGATCATGGGGCCCCTGTCATTGCCCAAACTCAAAAAAGCCTATGAAAAAGGTACCAGGGGCATCTCATGGGGCCCCCTACTGACCCCGGGCCTCGGGCAGTGCCCGAGTTTCCAAATGGTCAGTCCGCCCATGGTCAGGACCGACCAAAAGTGGTCCAAGGAAGGAGAACCAGCCAACTGGTGGTCACACCAGTTACAGTGTTCCTGATCACTGCCCACTCCTCTGTTCTGCCTTTCTTTAGAGTTCCTGTACCTCCTAGCCAATGAACATGTGTTCCTGGGTCATGACTGGGTCAGAGCAACTCCAAAACTGCAGCTCTTGTGGTATTTTTCTGGTCTGCAACCAAAAGTAGTCCAAGGAAGGAAAACCCACCAAATGGTGACAGGGCCTTGGGTGGCCAAGGCTCATTGCTGTACGTGGGGAGCATAGGTTGGCCCATGTAGTCTGATCCAATAGATGAACTACTGTAGATAAAATTTCTAAAAAAGTTCATGCTGGTTCTAATAGAAAGGAGTCAGAACACACAGAGCATCACAGTTTGTTGTGTATGAGGCTGAGTAGCTGCAGACCAGTCAGCGTGCCCATGCTGACCCATGTCTACAGCTAAAAGTGCCTATAATGGGCACATAAGCATCAGAACTAGGTCATGAAGCAATGGAAGAAGGTGGCCTGGTCTGATAAATTCAAGAATGGTTTGAGGAACACAACATAGAGTTTGAGGTGTTGACCTGGCCTCCAAATTCTCTAGGTTTCAATCCAATCGAGCATTTGTGGGATGTGCTGGAAAAACAAGTCTGATCCATGAAGGCCCCACCTCGCAACTTACAGGACATAAAGTTGAAGTTGATATGTTGAAAGCAGAAAAAATGTTCATCACAGTTTGTTGTGTATGTGGCTGTGTAGCTGCAGACCTGTTAGGGTGCCCATGCTGACCCGTGTCCACTGCCAAAAGAGCCTGCAATGGGCATGTGAGCATCAGAACTGGACCAGAGAGCAATGGAAGAAGTTGGCGTCACTTACCTGGGGAAGGGATGGCATCAGGATGCAGTATGGGAAGAAGACAAGCCGGCGGAGGCAGTGTGATGCTTTGGGCAACGTTCTGCTCAGAAACCTTGGCTCCGCCATTCATGTGGATGTTGCTTGACAAGCACCACCTAACTAAACATTGTTGGTGACTAAGTCCACCTCTTCATGGAAACGGTATTCCCTGATGGCAGTGGCCTCTTTCAGCAACAGAATCCACCCTACCACAGTGCAAAAGAATGTTCAAGAATGGTTTGAGGAACATAAGAATGAGTTTGAGATGTTGACTTGGCCTTCAAATTCTCCAGATCTCGATCCAATCGAGCATCTGTGGGATGTGCTGGAAAAACAAGTCTGACCCATGGAGGCCCCACCTCCCAACTTACAGGAATTAAAGGGTCTGTTATTGGCTTGGCGCCATACCTTCAGAGGCCTAGTGGTGTCCATGCCGTGACAGGTCAGGACCTTTTGGCAGCAAAAGGGGCTTATTTTGGTGGCAAAAGGGGAGCTACTCAAATTTAGGCGGGTGGTCATAAAGTAATAGCTGATCAGTGTAATGAGAGATGGAAAAAAAGGTGAAATATGTAATTGTCCGCATACAGAGCAACCGCATACATTTCCTCCAAAAAAAAAAAACCTTTTGGCAGTTTAATTGGCCTCCAACAAAAGCGGCCCCCTGCGTCTAGGTGTCTTTGGTGAGGACGATGAATGATAAGCGGCCTTGACTTCAATGGCTCCATGCGATCTATAAGGTCCTGCAGAAAAAAAAAAAGTGATAAATTAGCAAAATCTACAAAAATAAATAAATAAAGGACGTCGGGCTTTTAATAAGTCCATTTGCGTGTCAGAGAGTGAAGGATGCTGGGGGGGGGGGGGAGGACAGGCTAATGACAGAGATTGTGAAGAGTCAGCATTCCCTTTAGATGATGTGATGAATTCCTGGGATGTGATCAGGACAGAAGACGAAGACAAAGAGGACCTGACACCCAGACAATACCAGACCCCGGGCAGCAAGGAAATCCCATTGTTCCCGGGGGCTGCGGACCACTTCAGGAGAGAACGTGCTCTGAATGAAGGCCGCTCAATGACATCACCTCCTCCCAGAATTGTTCTCCTCTGATCATTGCTGGCCGATGTCGTAGTGTGATTGCATCGAATAATGAGCCAGCCAGCTCAACGCACACACGTGGCGGCATAGAGTACAGTGCATGCAGCAGATGCTTCTCGCCTAGGCTTTGCCTTTCTTTTTTATATGTTTTTCATCACTTGGCAATAAAGATACAAAGATTTCTGAATGTATCGGGGATGATTCCATTTCATAGCCTTCCCTGTGGAGTGAAAGATAGATAGATAGATAGATAGATAGATAGATAGATAGATAGATAGATAGATAGATAGATAGATAGATAGATAGATAGATAGATAGATAGATAGATAGATAGATAGATAGAAATAGATAGATAGATAGATAGATAATAGATAAGAGATAGAGATAGATAAGATAGATAGAAAGATAGAAAGATAGATAGATAGAAAGATAGAAAGAAAGATAGAAGATAGAAGAAAGAGAGAAGAAAGAAAAAGAGAAAGAAAGAAAGAAAAGAAAGAAAAAGAAAAGAAAGAAAGAAAGAAAGAAAGAAAGAAAGAAAGAAAGAAAGAAAAAAGAGAGAGAAAGAAGAAAGAAAGAGAAAGAAAGAAAGAAAGAAAGAAAGAGAGAGAGAAGAGAGAAGAGAGAAGAAAAAGAAAGAAAGAGAAAGAAAGAAAGAAAGAAAGAAAGAAAGAAAGAAAGAAAGAAAGAAAGAAAGAAAGATTAGTCTTATTTTTCCGGAATAAAAAGATGAGCTACACAGACACGGAGATATTCTCACAATGTATCAGATAGATAGATAGATAGATAGATAATAGATAGATAGATAGATAGATAATAGATAGATAGATAATAGATAGATAATAGATAGATAGATAGATAGATAGATAGATAGATAGATAGATAGATAGATAGATAGATAAAATAGATAGAGATAGATAGATAGATAGAAAAATAGATATTAAAAGAAAGAAAGAAAGAGAAGAAAGAAAGAAAGAAAGAAAGAAAGAAAGAAAGAAAAAGAAAGAAAGAAAGAAAGAAAAAGAAAGAAAGAAAGAAAGGAAAAGGAAAGCGATAAAGAAGTATCAGACATTTTTTCTCTGGATATTTTCAGTAATGTTTTCAACGTATCAGCCTGATAGAACAATAGATATTGGGAGATAGATAGATAATAGATAGATAGATAGATAATAGATAGATAGATAGATAGATAGATAGATAGATAGATAGATAATAGATAGATAGATAATAGATAGATAGATAGATAGATAGATAGATAGATAGATAGATAGATAGATAGATAGAGATAGATAGATAGATAGATAGATAGATAGATAATAGATAGATAGATAGATAATAGATAGATAGATAGATAGATAGATAGATAGATAGATAGATAGATAGATAATAGATAGATAGATAGATAGATAGATAGATAGATAGATAGATAGATAGATAGATAGATAGATAGATAGATAGATAGATAGATAGATAGATAGATAGATAATAGATAGATAGATAGATAATAGATAGATAGATAGATAGATAGATAGATAGATAGATAGATAGATAGATAGATAGATAGATAGATAATAGATAGATAGATAGATAGATAGATAGATAGATAGATAATAGATAGATAGATAGATAGATAGATAGATAGATAGATAGATAGATAATAGATAGATAGATAGATAGATAGATAGATAGATAGATAGATAGATAGATAATAAGATAGATAGATAGATAGATAGATAGATAGATAGATAGATAGATAGATAGATAGATAGATAGATAGATAGATAGATAGATAGATAGATAGATAGATAGATAGATAGATAGATAGATAGATAGATAGATAGATAGATAGATAGATAGATAGATAGATAGATAGATAGATAGATAGATAGATAGATAGATAGATAGATAGATAGATAATAGATAGATAGATAGATAGATAGATAGATAGATAGATAGATAGATAGATAGATAGATAGATAGATAGATAGATAGATAGATAGATAGATAGATAGATAGATAGATAATAGATAGATAGATAGATAGATAGATAGATAGATATATAGATAGATAGATAGATATAGATAGATAGATAGATAGATAGATAGATAGATAGATAGATAGATAGATAATAGATAGATAATAGATAATAGATAGATAGATAGATAGATAGATAGATAGATAGATAATAGATAGATGGATAAATGGATGGATGGATAGATAGATGGATGGATAGATAGATAGATAGATGGATGGATAGATAGTGGATAGATAGATAGATAGATAGATAGATAGATAGATAGATAGATAGATAGATAGATATAGATAGATGGATAGATGGATGGATGGATAAATGGATGGATGGATATTACCATAGGACTCCATGGCCCTGGCACAGATCGGCCTCCTCCCATCATCTTACATAAACAATCTTTTTCTCTTCTCGGATGTTTGTTGGCCTTTCCTCAGGTGAGTCATTAACCCTCTGCGGGTGTGAGATATAACAAAAAGTAAAAAATAAACTAAGACGGTTATTAAAACATGAAAACCTTCTGTGAAGACACATGACTGCGCCGCTTAATGCCATGTTTAAAGGTAAAGATGCTGTAAAAGGGCTTTAATCACTGTCTCTGTGCAGCTGGTTTCACCCACTTCAAAGGCAGTTTTGAAATCTTCCCAGCTAATCCTCAGCATTATATCTTAATAACTGCACATTACGGAGGAAGTCTATGATGGAGAATTAACTTATCAGAGAAGAGCAGTGACAGAAAATCCCGCATCCAGGAAAGGAGCTCTTTGTACCAGAAAAAAAAGCTCTTTTTCTATACGGGGACAATGGTGCGATGGCAGGCCGATTGTCAAGGCAAACACCATTGTGAGAGATGACTCTTCTGGTAATGAAACGCCGACATGGAACATTTCAAGACACAAGAGGCCAAAAAAAGCAACTGAGTCACTCCGATGACTGACAACGTCCGGCCGCCAAAGATGACCTGTCAGCGGCCTACTCATGGTAGACTGAAGGGCAAATAGACCCCGATGAAGTCACACAGAGCAAATTCTTGGGTTATCATCACTAGAGTGTTTGCACAGGACCATTAGATAGATAACAGTCCAGGAAGTCAAAGGAGGGGCTAAAGGTTCAGTCAAAAATATCGGACACCTTGAAGTCTACAGAGATAAAAAAAAAACAATTGTAGACTATTTTAGACTCAAGCTGCATTCTTGTGCTGTCCTACAGACAGTGGGTAGAAGTTTCAGAGTTGGACAATTGAGTTGCGATTGACATCCTGGAGTTTCGGGAGAAGAGACTCCACCGATGACCAGGTTCTCTGCACCAACAAGGTGCCCAGGACTCCACCAAATACCACGTCCTCTGCACCAACAAGGTGCTCTGGACTCCTCCAGAGACCAAGTTCTCTGCATCAACAAGGTGCTCAGGACTCCACCAAGTACCACATCCTCTGTACCAACAAGGTGCCCAGGACACCTCTGAGGACCGAGTCCTCTGCACCAGCAAGTTACCCAGGACTCCTCTGAAGACAAATTTCTTTGCAAACCAAGGTGCTCAAGACTCCTCCAATGACCAAGCCCTCCACACCAACAAGGTTCCCAGGATTCCTTTTTTAGACCATGTCCTCTGCACCAACGAGGTGCACAGGACTCCTCCAAAGACCAAGTCCTCTGCACAAACAAGGTGTCCAGGGCTCCTCCAAAGACCAAGTCCTCTGCACCAACAAGATGCTCAGGACTGCAAAATCCAAGTTCTATGCATCAGCAAGGTTCCCAGGACTCCTCAAAAGACCAAGTCCTCTGCACCAACAAGGTGCCCAGGACTCCTCCAAAGACCAATCCTCTGCACCAACAAAGTGTCCAGGACACTTCCAAAGACTGAGTCCTTGGCACCAGCAAGGTGCCCAGGACTCCTCTGAAGACCAAGTCCTCTGCACCAACAAGGTGTCCAGGACTCCTCCAAAGACCAATCCTCTGCACCAATAAAGTGTCCAGGACACTTCCAAAGACCAAGTCCTTGGCACCAGCAAGGTGCCCAGGACTCCTCTGAAGACCAAGACCTCTGCACCAGCAAGTACCCAGGATACCTCTGAAGACGGAGTCCTCTGCACCAGCAAGGTGCCCAGGACACCTCTGAAGACCGAGTCCTCTGCACTAGCAAGGTGCCCAGGACCCTCTGAAGAGAAAGTCCTCTGCACCTACAAGGTGCCCAAGACACCTCTAAAGATGAAGTCCTCTACAGCAGCAAGCTGCCCAAGACTCTTCCTCAGCCCAATAGTCTGGCATCCATTGTGATGTGGATATGAGAGGGAACACTTTTACTCGAAGCTCCAAGTTAATTGGCTATTTGTGTGAAATTTCCACCTGTGATTTCAAAATTTTGCCTGGTAGCTCCAAACATCTCAGACATAAAATGAAAAGCAGCATCTCTAGAAGTCTAGACAGGCATGGGTGTAGCAAGAACGTTTCGGAAGCCCTACACGTTGGAACTATATATCATAGTCGGCCAAAGCCAAGTACACGCAATTCTGGCCGCCCTTCTAAAACGGCCGACTCAAGAGTAGGGACTCAAGAGGTTAAAACCAAAACATAGGGGCCGACTGGATGGACCGGTTGGTCTTTTTTTTTTGACACTCTTCTGTGATTCTGACCCGTCCCCCACAGTACATAGATGATTGATAAACAGCCAAGCGATAGCGCCGTCCCCTTCCACCTTCTTGGGTTTTTATCTTCCAAATTCAGAGGAATCAAAGAAACCATCGAAACACAACTGCAGAGTATTTATATTTTATGAGCGCTTGGCTTTTACTACAAAAAACAACGAGCCGGCAAAAGGAAACGGTTATGTTCTCTACGATTCCCGATGTTATTTCAGAAAGATCGATATTGTCGGGATTCCCGGCCCTTAGAGATTCAGAGACCCTTCACCCCTCCCGAAAACTAAGTGCCCCCTCCCTCTCCCCAATTGGATATTTTTAATTTTTTTTTACTTTTTAATTTTTAATTTTTACAAAAATTTTTTTTTTTCTGCTGCAGGGGATCACTTCCACCATTCCCAATCCAGCAGCCTATTTGTAGCCACTTCCTGTCTGCGCCGATGGCGTTTCCGGATGACCATGTAATGTGTGTTGAAACCATCACCTGTGGTCTCTATCCGAAGCCTGTGTGACAGGGGTGACAACGCAAGAGCACAATTGGGAGGCAGGGACAGAGCGTTGTCACCCTGTAACAGGAAGTACCTGGACAAGGGTGACCAGGGATTATTATCAATGAAGATGGCGGATCAAAAAAAGATTGAGGGCCCATCCATCACCTAATGTTAATGACGTTGGTAATGGCACCCCCAAAAGCATCTAACAAAGCACACACATGGGGGCCACCAAACCGCATGCTCATGTGCAGTGCGTTAAAAGTTTATACCACTCGTTTGACAGGGTGACAACGCAGGAGCACAATTGGGAGGCAGGGACAGAGCGTTGTCACCCTGTAACAGGAAGTACCTGGACAAGGGTGACCAGGGATTATATCAATGAAGATGGCGGATCAAAAAAAGATTGAGGGCCCATCCAAACCTAATGTTAATGACATTAATTGGTAATGGCACCCCAAAAGCATCTAACAAAGCACACACATGGGGGCCACCAAATCGCATGCTGTTTGGTGCATTTTTTAAAAGTTGCGCCACGCGTTTGACATGGTGACAACGCAAGAGCAGCAAATTGGGAGGCAGGGACGGAGCGTTGTCACCCTGTAACAGGAAGTACCTGGACAAGGGTGACCAAGGATTATATCAATGAAGATGGCGGATCAAAAAAAAAGATTGAGGGTCCATCCACACCAATTGCAGTGCGGGAAATGCGCATTTCTGTGAACATTTCCCGCACCGCGTAGGAATGCGCTGTCCTTGTTAATGACATTAATTGGTAATGGCACCCCAAAAGCATCTAACAAAGCACACACATGGGGGCCACCAAACCGCATGGGGTTTGGTGCAGCGCGTTTTTAAAAGTTGCGCCACACGTTTGACATGGTGACAACGCAGGAGGACAATTGGGAGGCAGGGACAGAGCGTTGTCACCCTGTAACAGGAAGTACCTGGACAAGGGTGACTAGGGATTATTTCAATGAAGATGGCGGATCATAAAAAGATTGAGGGCCCATCCACACCTATTGCAGTGCGGGAAACACGTCACTTTTTTAGTGCTTTTTTTTGGCGCGTTTGCAGCGTGTTTTCACTCGCTACCCATGCTTGGTGTGCCATTAACATTTAATCCCGTTCCAAAATGTGTAGCGAACCGCGATTTTTCTGTGAGGTTCGTCTCCCGATCAGAAACAAGGAGATGCGAATGGGGCTGGAATGAAGCGCGTCACTTTTTTTTTTTTTTAGTGCGCTTCTTTTGTCGCATTTGCAGGGTGTTTGTCGCCCGTTATCCATGCATGGGGTGCCATTAACATTTAATCCCATTCCAAAATGCATGGTGAACCGCGATTTTTCTGTGGGGTTCGTCTCCCGATCAGAAACGCGGAGATGTGAATGGGACTGGAGTGAAGCGTTTCACGTTTTTTTTTTTTTTTTTCCAGTGCGCTTTTTTTGGCATGTTTGCAGCGTGTTTGTCACCCGCTACCCATGCTTGGGGTGCCATGAACGTTTAATCCCATTCCAAAATACGTGGCGAACCGCGATTTTTCTGTGCAGTTCGTCTCCCAATCAGAAACTCGGAAATGTGAATGGGACTGGAATGAAGCGCATCATGTTTTTTTTTTATTCAGTGCGCTTTTTTTGGCGCGTTTACAGCGTGTTTTTTTTTAGTGCGCTCTTTTTGTGCGTTTCGCCTCTCAATGAGAAACGCGGAGATGTGAATGGGGCTGGAATGAAGCGGTTCACTTTTTTTTCAGTGCGCTTTTTTTGGCACGTTTGCTGCGTGTTTGTCGCCCGCAACCCATACTTGGAGTGCCATTAACACGTAATCCCATTCCAAAATGTGTGGCGAACCGCGATTTTTCTGTGCGTTTCGCCTTCCGATGAGAAATGCGAAGATATGAATGGGGCTGGAATGAAGTGCGTCACTTTTTTTTTCATTCAGTGCGCTTTTTTTGGCGCGTTTGCAGTGTTTGTCACCCGCTATCCATGCTTGGGGTGCCATTAATATTTAATCCCATCTCAAAATGTGTGGCGAACTGCGATTTTTCTGTGCATTTCGCCGCCCAATCAGAAACGC
>CATNWA010016458.1:0-45000 GCA_951230385.1 Staurois parvus | reverse complement strand
CTCTTTTTCTCTCCTCTCCTCTCTCCTCCCCTCTCCTCTCCTCCCTCTTCTTTCATCTCCTCCCTTCTCCTCTCCTCTCCTCCCTTTCCTTTCATCTCCTCTCTTTTCTTTTCCTCTCCTCTCCTCTTTTCTCTCTCCTCCCTCTCACCTCTTCTCTTCCCTCTCTCCCCTCTTCTCCTCCCTCCCCTCCTCTCTTCTCTTTCCTCCCTCTCACCTCTCCTCTTCTCTCTCTCCTCTCTTCTCCTCCCTCTCACCTCTCCTCTTTTCTTCCCTCTCTCCTTTCCCTCTCCTGTCCTCTCCTCTCTTCTCTCTCCTCTCCTCCATGTCTTTCCTCCTCTCCTCTCATCTCTCTCCTCTCTTCTCTCTCCTCTCCTCTCCTCTGCTCTCCTCTCCTCCATGTCTCTCCTCTTCTCCTCTCATCTCTCTCCTCTCTTCTCCCCTCTCCTCTCCTCTCACCTTTCTTCTCTCTCCTCTCCTCTCCTCCATGTCTCCTCCTCCTCTCCTCTCATCTCTCTCCTCTCTTCTCCTCTCTCCCTCTCCTCTCCTCTCTCTCTCTCTCCTCTCCTCTCCTTTCTCTCTCTCTCTCCTCTCCTCCATGTCTCTCTCTCTTCTCTCCTCTCATCCCTCTCCTCCTCTCCTCTCTCCCTGTCATTCTCTCCTATCACAACACATCTGTCCAGTTTTTGCCGGTGTCTCTGTTCCTGTTGGGGGGTCACCAGGACAGGAAGTGGGAGCACATCTCCCCAACGGGGGGGACACACAGCTATAAAAAACCTACACAAGATTTTTTTTTTTTCCTCTTCACCTCACACCTGACCGAAAACACAACTCCGCGCGCAGAGCGCCCCGAAAAACAACATGGAGTCGCAGCGCGCAGTTTCCGGAGGAAGCGCAGGGGGGAGGCCGATCGCCGGGGACTCTCCCAACATTGTTTCAGGCAAATTTTCGGGCAATTTCCAGGATTAGGGAGCAGCACTGGGAGGGGATCTACTGATGAAAAGACAAATAAAGGATGTCCTGAGAGTTTAATTCCCCGTGACTGATTTATAGTCGGTCCCCATGCGGCTTTGATGTCGCAGCATATGGATTGCAGCGCCTTTGATCAGCGCCTGTCACCTTTCAAAAGAAAGTCTCAGCAGGTAGGCCCCAGCGAGTCCTCCGCATCGCCTATCTCCGGGGCAACGCGGTCTGAATGAAAGACGCATATCTATAAAAAGCAATAGGAAAAACACACACGCGCGTTCAAAAGAAAACCCCATATATGAATTTACGGCCATCAATAGCCGCACGGGTCGCAGGATCCATTAAAATTTCTCTCTCGTCAGCGTTTTTGCGCTCGGCCCCAAACATAGGAAAATACGGCCGCTTTATGAAATGTTAAAATGCGACATTTATCGCCTCCCCCCGCCGTGCGCTCTAAAAAAAATTGTTGATTTTTTTTTTTTTTTTTGCAAATTGTTGGTGACAGCTGGCGCTAATGGGGGGTCACCGGGGGGCATTTTACGGGCCGGTCAGATGCCATGTCATTGGGTTAATCAAAGGTTGCGCCGATTTGGTGGCATCCAAGGATGGGGGGCGGGGAGCGTTAATTTGGGGGGGCTTTAGATAACTATTTCAAACTTCCGGAAGCAAAGATGGAATTTTTTTTAGGCAACGGATATTCCAGATCGCTACACGTGCGATATATTTGTTCACATATATGCGGTGATGTACATCGCATGTGATTCGCACAGGAACCCCATTCATGCAGGGGTGGACTGACAACTCATGGGGCCCCCGGGCAATAGGGGATCATGGGGCCCCTGTGTCCTTGCCCACACTCAAAAAAGCCTATGAAAAAGGTACCAGGGGCATCTCATGGGGCCCCCTACTGACCTCGGGCCCTCGGGCAGTGCCTGATTTTCCAAATGGTCAGTCCGCCCCTGCGTTCATGTGAACCGCTGCGGGTGTGTATGTTAAGTTCACAACACCCTGAAAACGGTCCGCAAAACGCGGTGCGGCGTGCAGAAACGGATCGCATAGGTGTGAATACCCGTGCGATCTGATTCTAGTGCGGACCAAAAAAGGGTCCTGCGTGTTTTTGGCGCAGGTGCGGTGCGATTAGAGCCATACAAAATGTACGGCTCCGATCGCACCGCACACAAATCACATGTGATCTGCACAGGAATGCGGTGCGGTTCCTGCGTGAATGACATGCGATGTACCGCACCGCATGTATGTGAACCCGCGCATAGGTGTGACTACCCGTGCGATCTGATTCTAGTGCGGACCAAAAAAAAATACGTAAAAAAAAGTGCATTTTTGGTGCGGTTCCATTGAAGTCTATTGCACCAAAAGCACAATCTGCTGCGGGGGGGAAAAAAGTCCATATCCTTTCCGAGATGCGCACCTCAGTCCCGGCGATGTCCTGGACCGCGTCCCGAGATCACAGAGTCAACTGTATTAGGCCAAGTTTAGAGTTGCATCCAAACCGCCTCTGAAAATCAATCTGGGACGTCTCTGCATCGGTTTTTATAAACCCTATAATGGCCGTGCCATCGCCTCAATGTAGGGGCAGATGCGATGCTTGCGGCTTTCCCCATTCGCTTGAATGTGTCGTGTCAGGAGAAGAGTCAATTGGGAACAACAGGTTGCTATAGTCTTCTGCCTGATGTGCTAGCCCAGTTGCACGCAACCCCTTCTATTTCCAAAAATGTTTTTCCATTCGGAACACCTTCGCGCTGCCATTCCCACCTAAACGGTATTCCACCAGCCTGACCCCCCCCCCCCCCCCCCCCCCCCCCCTTCCCTTCTATTCCCTGACCAGTCTGTTCCCCCGTTCCCTTCCATTCCCTGACCAGTCTGTCCCCCATTTCCCTTCTATCCCCTGACCAGCCTGCCCCCCATTTCCCTTCTATTCCCTGACCAGCCTGCCCCTCATTTCCCTTCTATTCCCTGACCAGTCTGTCCCCCATTTCCCTTCTATTCCCTGACCAGTCTGTCCCCCATTTCCCTTCTATTCCCTGACCAGTCTGTCCCCCATTTCCCTTCTATCCCCTGACCAGCTAGTCCCCCATTTTCCTTCTATCACCTGACCAGCCTGCCCCCCATTTCCCTTCTATTCCCTAACCAGTCTGTCCCCCATTTCCCTTCTATTCCCTGACCAGCCTGCCCCCCATTTCCCTTCTATTCCCTGACCAGTCTGTCCCCCATTTCCCTTCTATTCCCTGACCAGCCTGTCCCCCATATCCCTTCTATTCCCTGACCAGTCTGTCCCCCATTTCCCTTCTATTCCCTGACCAGCCTGCCCCCCATTTCCCTTCTATCCCCTGACCAGCCTGTCCCCCATTTCCCTTCTATCCCCTGACCAGCCTGTCCCCCATTTCCCTTCTATCCCCTGACCAGTCTGTCCCCCATTTTCCTTCTATTCCCTGACCAGTCTGTCCCCCATTTCCCTTCTATCCCCTGACCAGCTAGTCCCCCATTTCCCTTCTATTCCCTGACCAGTCTGTCCCCCATTTCCCTTCTATTCCCTGACCAGTCTGTCCCCCATTTCCCTTCTATTTCCCTGACCAGTCTGTCCCCCATTTCCCTTCTATTCCCTGACCAGTCTGTCCCCCATTTCCCTTCTATTCCCTGACCAGTCTGTCCCCCATTTCCCTTCTATCCCCTGACCAGCTAGTCCCCCATTTTCCTTCTATCACCTGACCAGCCTGCCCCCCATTTCCCTTCTATTCCCTAACCAGTCTGTCCCCCATTTCCCTTCTATTCCCTGACCAGCCTGCCCCCCATTTCCCTTCTATTCCCTGACCAGTCTGTCCCCCATTTCCCTTCTATTCCCTGACCAGTCTGTCCCCCATTTCCCTTCTATTCCCTGACCAGTCTGTCCCCCATTTCCCTTCTATTCCCTGACCAGTCTGTCCCCCATTTCCCTTCTATTCCCTGACCAGCCTGTCCATAATTGAAAAAAATCCCAATTTTTACCCCCCCCACCACCATCACCACCATCACCACCACGACAAATATTGACGCAGCGAGCCCCGTGTCATTTCACAAGCCGGTGTTTCATTTGTAGGAACACAGCGAGCCGCAGCAAAACAAAGGGAGGATGCTGAGTGCGATAAGAGGAATCAACACGCTGCCGAGGAGCCAGGTTCAATATTGATTCTCGCAGAGCCGGAGCACACTTCACACAGCCTGTTATCCGGCCCATCTCTTCCTCGGCCCCCGGGGGGCCCCGTCCGCGGGGACGCACGTCAAGCTGAGCTTGTTAGAAAGATACACCGAGCTACGCGCCAAACGCCTTCTTTCATCTCAGCCGCCGATTTACGGAAACGCAGTGCGGCTGTTGTGTAGAAGGCGAAGCGGAGGAGCGTGCAACATTTAGCACGCCAATTTAAACGCAGAAGAATAGAAGAGCGGCGGCGGGGAAGAAGCAAGCGGCCCATCGGACCTGCCCCACCTTTCGATTTTTTTTTTTTCCTTCTCGGTTCTATGCACACTCACGTCATTGGGGCTTCTGGCGGTTTTTGCCAATAGCAACTCAATAGGTCATCGGTCGCACCGCTGCGATTTAGAATTGTGCGTCTTGCGTGCAATTTCAACGAGATTTCTGAAGGCTTTATTGCTGCTTGTAAAGATTTTCAACGATTTCTTGAAATTTGCAGTGCAATTTCTATTATGCTCTATGCAGGGGCGGACTGACAACTCATGGGGCCCCCAGGCAATAGGGAATCATGGGGCCCCTGTGTCCTTGCCCAAACTCAAAAAAGCCTATTAAGAAGGTACCAGGGGCATCTCATGGGCCCCCTACTGACCCCGGGCCCTCGGGCAGTGCCTGAGTTCCCAAATGGTCAGTCCGCCCCTGGCTCTATATATGTGAAATCGCAACAGAACTGCAGAAAAAGTAATGCAAGGACAACTCAATAAGTCACCGGTCACCAGGGGCGGACTGACCATTTGGAAACTTGGGCACTGCCCGAGGGCCTGGGGTCAGTAGGGGGCCCCATGAGATGCCCCTGGTACCTTTTTCATAGGCTTTTTTGAGTTTGGGCAAGGACACAGGGGCTCCATGATCCCCTATTGCCCGTGGGCCCCACGAGTTGTCAGTCCGCCCCTGCCAGTCGCACCACTGCGATTTACAATTGCGTGACTTGTGACTTCAGAGCGATTTCAGGTGGGACTTCTGAAGTCTTTAGTCCCCAGTTAAACTGGGTGCGACTTGGCGATTTTAGGTGCGATTTCTGAAGACTTTATTGCTGCTTGTGAAGATTTTCAAAGATTTTTTGCAAATTTGCAATTCGCAGTGCGATTTCCACTGTATTCTATGTCTAGGTCACACTGGGTGTGACTGGGCATGCGATTTGCATGCCATGCGACTTGCATGGCAAGTAGCACCCTATTTTCCACAATTACAGCAATCATATCGGTGCGGTCCCAAATTGGTCAGAGTCGCACCGATTTATAAAGTCGGACATGCACTACTTTTGCTGCGATTTGCATAGACATCTGTGTCAAATGTCTTGCAAATTGCACCTCAAATCGGCATGTCATTCAACTTTGAAATTGTGCGACTTCACTGTAGGTTGCACAGATTTCAAAGTCGGGATCGGTGTGACCGGGGTGCTATTCCAGCGCAATTTCAGGTGAGATTTCTGAAGAGTCTAGTCCCCGGTCACACTGGGTCTTGAAAATGGACTGTTCCTAACATCATCACACCCAAAGCATGCTCCATAGACAGGAAGAGTCCACCGCTGGACCATGGGGGAGCGCGATTTTCCAGAGGATTCCCCTGTGCTCCCCCTAGAAAACTTGAGCAGTTGACCCATGCAGTGCAAGCACAGCCCGACTACATGGAGAAAAAAAAGATTTTGCCCAGAGTTGGGCTTTAAGCATGCATAGCTGGTTGCCCTTCCGCTTTAACACCCTTCATATACTTAAAGGTTTCAACCATCCATCTTCCATCAACCATCTTCCATCAACCATCTTCCATCAACCATCTTCCATCAACCATCTTCCATCATCCATCTTCCATTTTCCATCATACATCTTGCATCATTCATCATCCATCTTCCATCATCCATCTTCCATCATCCATCTTCCATCATCCATCTTCCATCAACCATCTTCCATCATCCATCTTCCATCATCCATCTTTCATCTTCCACCTTCCATCATCCATCTTCCATCAACCATCTTCCATCATCCATCTTCCATCATCCATCTTCCATTATCCATCTTGCATCATTCATCATCAATCTTTCATCATCCATCTTTTTCCATCTTCCATCATCCATCTTCCATTATCCATCTTCCATTATCCATCTTCCATCTTCCATCTTCTATCATCCATGTTCCATCTTCCATCATTCATCTTCCATTATCCATCTTCCATTCCATTTCCATCTTCCATCTTCCATCATCCATCTTCCATCCCCATCTTCCTTTATCCATCTTCCACCTTCCATCTTCCATCTTCCATCATCCATCATCCATCATCCATCTCCATTATCCATCTTCCACCTTCCATCATCCATCTTCCATCCTTCACATTATCCATATTCCACCTTCCATCTTCCCATTATCCATCTTCCACCTTTCACCTTACATCAATATCCATCTTCCATCATCCATCTTCCATCATCCATCTTCCATTATCCATCTTCCACCTTCCATCATCCATCTTCCACCTTTCACCTTACAATATCCATCTTCCATCATCCATCTTCCACCATCCATCACCCATCATCCATCATCCATCTTCCATCATCCATCATCAACCTTTCATCTTCCATCATCCACCTTCCATCATCCACCTTCCATCATCCACCTTCCATCATCCACCTTCCATCATCCACCTTCCATCATACATCTTCCATCTTCCATCAACCATCTTCCATCTTTCCCTCTTTGCTCAAGAAGAAGACAAAGGCACATGAGGGACAACTAAACGGAAAGTACGTCTAACAAATGAAGTATTTTCTTTCTTTTGTTGTGATCACTTTTTAGCAAGGCCCTTTGTACATCGCCATTGCTTTGCAGGGTGCCATGCTGAGTAAGCCAGAAAGAAGAAAATCCTGCAAACTTCTGCTGACAAGTCAAAACTGCTGCTTTGGTTACCCTGCACCTGTCCAGTGCGCTCAATTCAAGGCGGTCGGCTTGATGGATTGGTGGGATCATTAGAGGTGGGGCCATTGTGATGGATCAGCTACTGGGCATTCACCAAGTGGAAGCAGCCATCTTGACGGATGGGGGGCTCTCCTTTTACAAAAAAAAACAGATTGATCACCGTTGGCCACCATTGTCATGCGGCCAACATGAGAGCACCCTTTCCAAAGAATAACCTGTTTCCTGGAGCCGACATGGCAGCATACATGTGGTAGTATCCTGCCATGGATTGTCACCAGGAAAGGAAATTGCGGTAAGAATTTGAACCAATTTTCTGTTCTGCTCATACAATGGCAATCTTCAAGATCTCCAAAACCGAAAATATCAATAAGATCTCCAAAACCTAAAATATCAACAAGATCTCCAAAACCTAAAATATCAACAAGATCTCCAAAACCTAAAATATCAACAAGATCTTCAAAACCTAAAATATCAATAAGATCTCCAAAACCTAAAATATCAACAAGATCTCCAAAACCTAAAATATCAACAAGATCTCCAAAACCTAAAATATATCTCCAGAACCGCAATATCAATAACATCTTCAATACCAACAATATCAATAAACTCTCCAGAAACTAAAATATCAAAAATATCTCCAAAACCATAAAATATCAATAAAATCTCCAGAACCTAAAATATCAATAAAATCTCCAGAACCTAAAAATATCAACAAGATCCCCAAACCATAAAAATATCAATAAGATTTCCAAAAACTAAAATATCAATAAAATCTCTGAAACCTAAAATATCAATTATATCTCCAAAACCTAAAAAATCAATAAAATCTCCAAAACCTAAAAAATCAACAAAATCTCCAAAACCTAAAATATCAATAAGATCTCCAAAACCTAAAATATCAATAAAATCTCCAAAACTGAAAATATCAATAAAATCTCCAAAACCTAAAAATATCAATAAAATCTCCAAAACCGAAAATATCAACAAGATCTCCAAAACCTAAAATATCAATAAAATCTCCAATACCTAAAATATCAATAAGATCTCCAAAACCTAAAATATCAACAAGATCTCCAAAACCTAAAATATCAACAAGATCTCCAAAACCTAAAATATCTCCAGAACCGAAATATCAATAACATCTTCAATACCAACAATATCAATAAACTCCGGAAACTAAAATATCAAAAATATCTCCAAAACCTAAAATATCAATAAGATCCCCAAACCATAAAATATCAATAAAATCTCCAGAACCTAAAATATCAATAAAATCTCCAGAACCTAAAAATATCAACAAGATCCCCAAACCATAAAATATCAATAAGATTTCCAAAAACTAAAATATCAATAAAATCTCTGAAACCTAAAATATCAATTATATCTCCAAAACCTAAAATATCAATAAGATCTCCAAAACCTAAATATCAATAAAATTTCCGAAACCTAAAATATCAATAAAAATCTCCAGAACCTAAAATATCAATAAAATCTCCAAAACTGAAAATATCAATAAAATTTCCAAAACCTACTAAAATATCAATATAATCTCCAAAACTGAAAATATCAATAAAATCTCCAAAACCTAAAATATCAATAAAATCTCCAAAACCGAAAATATCAACAAGATCTCCAAAACCTAAAATATCAATAAAATCTCCGAAACCTAAAATATCAATAAGATCTCCGAAACCTAAAATATCAATAAAATCTCAAAAACCAAAAAAATCAATAAAATCTCCAAAACCTGAAATATCAATAAAATCTCCAAAACCTGAAATACCAATAAAATCTCCAAAACCTAAAATATCAATAAAATCTCCGAAACCTAAAATATCAATAAAATCTCCAAAACCTAAAAAATCAATAAAATCTCCAAAACCTAAAAAATCAATAAAATCTCAGAAACCTAAAAAATCAATAAAAGCAGGGAGGGGCTTACAATGATCAGATTTTATTTATTTATGTACAGCCTTTATCCCAAAAGGGGAAAAAAAACATTTAAAGTGTGATCTGGAGTTTGGTTTGTTAGTGTATCTAAATCTGCTAATCCATCTAACATTCCACTCCCCCAAGACTGACAATGCTGCTGTCCAAAGCTGTCCCCTGTGCTCCCTCATCCAGAGTGGTGGCGCTCTAAGGCTAGGGTCACACCTATGCAGGCTGCGTTTGAGCCGTTTTTGCACTTGCGTTTTTGATGCATTTTTGCCACGTTTTTGATGCGATTTGCGAGGGATTTTTTTTTCTTGTTGCTAAGCAGATTTAAAAAGCAAAATGCATCAAAAATGGGGCAAAAACACATTAACCTCTTCACGCCGGCCGAACACAAATGTGCGTCCTCCCGGCGTCTGGGCCTAGACGCCGAGCGGCCGCACATTTGCGTTCTATTAAAAAAGGACATATGTGCAGAGAGCGCACGCGCCAGCCAGGGGCGGACTGACAACTCATGGGGCCCCCGGGGAATAGGGGATCATGGGGCCCCTGTGTCCTCACCCACACAAACCACACCCAAAAAATCCTATGAAAGGTACCAGTGGCATCTCATGGGGCCCCCTACTGATCCCGGGCCCTCGGGCAGTGCCCAAGAGCCCGAATGGTCAGTCCGCCCCTGCTCCCAGCACACATGTCCAGTACTCACGGAAAGGTCCCGATCAGGGGCGGACTGACCATTTGGAAACTCGGGCACTGCCCGAGGGCCCGGGGTCAGTAGGGGCCCCATGAGATGCCCCTGGTATCTTTTTCATAGGCTTTTTTGAGTTTGGGCAAGGACACAGGGGCCCCATGATACCCTATTGCCCGGGGGCCCCATGAGTTGTCAGTCCGCCCCTGGTCTCGATCTCCTCTTTCCCGATCATGTGCGCGTCACGGCGGTCATATGACTCTAAACCCCGCCCACCTCCCGGCTTCTGAAACCCTTAAAGGGCTGGGAGGCGCTGGCACGAAGGGGTTAAAAAACCAGCAAAAACGTACTACATGCTCCTCTTCCATTGAAGTCTATAGAACCAAAAAGCAACTTTTTGTGTTCAAAAAAGTCGCTGACCCTTTCTGAAAAACGCACCGCGGTGAAAACGCTGAGATGTGAACGTGTCCCATAGGAAATAATGCCAAATAGACTGTACTGCGTTTCTGCAAAAGGCTGCGGAAAATGCGTAGGCGTGAACAGGGACGGACTGACAACTCATGGGGCCCCCAGGCAATAGGGGATCATGGGGCCCCTGTGTCCTTGCCAGGGGCGGACTGACAACTCATGGGGCCCCCAGGCAATAGGGGATCATGGGGCCCCTGTGTCCTTGCCAGAGGCGGACTGACAACTCATGGGGCCCCCAGGCAATAGGGGATCATGGGGCCCCTGTGTCCTTGCCAGAGGCGGACTGACAACTCATGGGGCCCCCAGGCAATAGGGGATCATGGGGCCCCTGTGTCCTTGCCAGAGGCGGACTGACAACTCATGGGGCCCCCGGCAATAGGGGATCATGGGGCCCCTGTGTCCTTGCCAGGGACGGACTGACAACTCATGGGGCCCCCAGGCAATAGGGGATCATGGGGCCCCTGTGTCCTTGCCAGAGGCGGACTGACAACTCATGGGGCCCCCGGCAATAGGGGATCATGGGGCCCCTGTGTCCTTGCCAGGGGCGTACTGACAACTCATGGGGCCCCCAGGCAATAGGGGATCATGGGGCCCCTGTGTCCTTGCGAGGGGCGGACTGACAACTCATGGGGCCCTCGGGCAATAGGGGATCATGGGGCCCCTGTGTCCTTGCCAGGGGCGGACTGACAACTCATGGGGCCCCCGGGCAATAGGGGATCATGGGGCCCCTGTGTCCTTGCCAGGGGCGGACTGACAACTCATGGGGCCCCCGGGCAATAAGGGATCATGGGGCCCCTGTGTCCTTGCCCAAACTCAAAAAAGCCTATGAAAAAAAGGTACCAGGGGCATCTCATGGGGCCCCCTACTGACCCCGGGCCCTCGGGCACCGCCTGAGTTTCCAAATGGTCAGTCCGCCCCTGGGCGTGAACCTGGGGAGGAGGAATGTTACTGGCCAGATCACTGGGTGAAAACAGAGGCGAAAAAAGCCTTAAAAAAGGAAAACGAATGCAGCCGCCACGTCTAATGATCGCTAAGCTGCAATAGAGGACATTTTTGGTTTTGGATTTGAAGTATTTGCCTTCCTTGCCGCGGCCCCGACTCCCCCTCCGGGGGCGAGAACACAAGAAGAGATCGATCGTTTGTGTGGCGTAACGAGCGAGCACCAGCTCTTCCATGACACGGGCGCTAACAATACGCCGCCGCCTGTCTGTGCGATTCCGGGGTCCTCGCGAACGCGGCCTAATCCGACATGGCATGTGTTGAATGGGTCTGGCGGCGGCGGAATCCTTTTCCTAACGTAACCGCGGGCGCGTTGGCGTGGCTGCTGGTGCTCGGCGTGGCGCACCGGGTGATCAGCGAGCGAGGCGAGCCGGCCTGTTGTTTGCAGCTCGTTAAACGGTGTTAAGGGACGACTTCGCTGCCGCGCGAATGTGATCTGACAAATCTCCTCCTGCCGGAGAAAGTGATAAATGTCGGGGAGTATGTCATCCGGGCGGCAGCGTTCCCGGAGCGGAGACGTGGGGGCTGATTTACTAAAGGAGTTTGTACAGGAGGGGTACAGACCCGGGAACTAAGCGCAGGGATGGTGGGAACCCCTCATAATGGGCACAGCGGGGGTACAGACCCGGGAACTAAGCGCAGGGATGGTGGGAACCCCTCATAATGGGCACAGCGGGGGTACAGACCCGGGAACTCAGCGCAGGGATGGTGGGAACCCCTCATAATGGGCACAGCGGGGGTACAGACCCGGGAACTCAGCGCAGGGATGGTGGGAACCCCTCATAATGGGCACAGGGGGTGTACAGACTCTGGAACTCAACACAAGGATGGTGGGAACCCCTCATAATGGGCACAGCGGGTGTACAGACTCGGGAACTCAGCACAAGGATGGTGGGAACCCCTCATAATGGGCACAGCGGGTGTACAGACCCGGGAACTCAGCACAGGGATGGTGGGAACTCCTCATAATGGGCACAGCGGGTGTACAGACCTGGGAACTCAATGCAGGGATGGTGGGAACCCCTCATAATGGGCACCACAGGCTTACAGACCCGGGAACTCAGTGAAGGGATGGTGGGAACCCCTCATAGCGAACAGAAGTCAGTAAGTAACATACAAAACAAAATATAGAGTGCAGCAGTCACGATGAACCCAGTGTTCATATTGGAATCCCCCTTATATCAAAGTCCCCAGCATTGCCCTATACATCAGGGTTCCAGGAGTCTCTCATTACATCAGAATCCCCCCAATACATCCCTCTGAGTCTGCAGAGTTCCCCCTTACATCAAGGTCTACAGGGTTCCCCCTTACATCAAAGTCTGCAGGGTTTCCTCTTACATCAGAGTCTACAGGGTTCCCCCTTACATCAGGGTCCACAGGGTTACCCCTTACATCAGAGTCTACAGGGTTCCCCCTTACATCAAAGTCTGCAGGGTTCCCTCTTATATCAGAGTGTACAGGGTTCCCCCTTACATCGGGGTCTCCAGGGTTCCCCCTTACATCAGAGTCTGCAGGGTTCCTTCTTACATCAGAGTGTACAGGGTTCCCCCTTACATCGGGGTCTACAGGGTTCCCCCCTTACATCAGAGTCTACAGGGTTCCCCCTTACATCAAGGTCTACAGGGTTACCCCTTACATCAGAGTCTACAGGGTTCCCCCTTAAATCAAGGTCTACAGGGTCCCCCCTTCCATCGGAGTCCCCGGTGTTCCCATTTATGTCACCACCATTGCGCACCCGCAGCGCAGTGGATAAGCTGTCACCAACAGCCGCCTGTGGTAGGACAGGCTCCGGATCGTGTGATCACCATGACAGCCAATCCTAGTGATCACATGATCGGGAAGCCCATGGAACGTCCCCTGCGTTACAACCTCTTAAAAGGCTGAAAGTCGAGGGTTCAAGTGATATTAACTTTTTTTCTAAGCACCCACGTCAGATTTTGGGTGGAAAAATGAGGACATATTCCCTGGAAGAAGGTCAACGTTCGCTCCTGAAACTTCGAATGAAAATTCTTCCTCCTAATATTTAGTCACATTGTATCCGGTGACCTCTCCTCGTCCGCTCCTCCTTCGCCATCGATCAGTGTCTCCTCGCCGCACCGTCGGCCCGCGTAGCGCACCTCCAAAAATTACACCCCTGTCAGTTACCTGCGGAAGGCGCCATAACTCTGGACCGACCCGCGTCCCTGCTCTTATCACAAAACGACTCGCTTGATTTACAGACCTCGCCGGCAGCGTCAGCCGGCCCGGGATCCTATCCTTCTTCTGGAGATTGGGGAAGATTTCGGCGTTGTACGGCGCTCACCGCCATTACGAGCAGAAGGACCGCCGCTGATAAAAATATTCCAGGCCAATCTATAAAACTTGCTTCAGTTTATTTCAAATGCCATGAAAATGTTTTTAGATTCTGCCGTGGTAGCTGGAGGTATCTGGGGGCCCCTTTATTATTAAAGGGGGCTTCAAGCCTCCCACTGCAGACCCCCACAAACACTGGGCAGGGTTGTGGGGATGAGGCCCTCATCAACATGGGGACAAGGTGCTTTCCCCCCAGTGTTGAGGGCATCTGGGCTGGTATGGTTCGGGCGGGGGGGCTGCATGCTCTTTTTTGTGAATGAGTACATGGGGGCCCCATTAATATTAAAGGGGGCTTCAAGATTCCAATAAGAGACTGGCATGCAGACCCCCAAATCCGTAGGCCAGGGTTGTGGGGATGAGGCCCTCATCTTCATCAACATGGGGACAAGGTGCTTTCCCCCCAATGTTGAGGGCATGTGGGCTGGTATGGTTCGGGGGGGCTGCATGCTCTTTTTTTTGTGAATGAGTACATGGGGGCCCCATTATTATTAAAGGGGCCTTCAAGTCTCCCACTGCAGACCCCCACAAACACTGGGCAGGGTTGTGGGGATGAGGCCCTCATCAACATGGGGACAAGGTGCTTTCCCCCCAATATTGAGGGCATCTGGACTGGTATGGTTCGGGGGGCTGCATGCTCTTTTTTTTGTGAATGAGTACATGGGGGCCCCATTATTATTAAAGGGACCTTCAAGCCTCCCTCTGCAAACCCCCACAAACACTGGGCAGGGTTGTGGGGATGAGGCCCTCATCTTCATCAGCATGGGGACAAGGTGCTTTGCCCCCCCTTGTTGAGAGCATGTGGTATGGCCCGGGCAGGCCTTTTTTTTTTTGTGAATGAGTACATGGGGGCCCCATTGTTATTAAAGGGGGCTTCAAGATTCCAATAAGACTGGCCTGCAGACCCCCACAACCATAGGGCAGGGTTGTGGGGATGAGGCCCTTGTCCTCAACAACATGGGGAGTAGGTGCTATGCCCCCCATGTTGAGGGCATGTGGGCTGGTATGGTTCTGGGGGGAGGGGAGCTGCATGCTCTTTTTTTTTTAGAATGAGTAGGGGTATCTGGGGGGTTTCATTATTATTAATAGGGGCTTCCAGATTCCAATACGACTGCTGACTGAAGACCCCCACAAACACCGGCCAAGGTTGTGGGGATGAGGCCCTCATCTTCATCAACATGAGGACAAGGTGATTTGCTCCTCATGTGGAGGGCCTGTGGGCTGGTATGGTTTGGGGGGGCTGCATCCTCTTTTTTTTTTTTAATGAGTAGGGTTACCTGGGGGCCCCATTATTATTAAAGGGGGCTTCAAGATTTCAATAAGATTGGTTTGCAGACCCCCACAACCATAGGGCAGGGTTGTGGGGATGAGGCCTTGTCCTCAACAACATGGGGAGAAGGTGCTTTGCCCCCCACATTGAGGACATGTGGGCTGGTATTGTTCTGGGGGGAGGGGGGGCTTCATGCTATTTTTTTTAAATAACAAGGGGTATCTGGGGGCCCCCGTTTTATTAAAGGGGTTGTCAAGATTCCAATGAGCCTTCCACCGCAGACCCCCACAAACACTGGCCAGGGTTTTGGGGATGAGGCCCTCATCATCATCAGCATGGGGACAAGGTACTTTTACCCCTCGTTTTGAGGGCATGTGGGCTGGTATGGTTCGGGGGGGGGGGGGCTGCATGCTCTTTTTTTTGTGTGAATGAGTAGGGGTACATGGGGGCCCCATTATTATTAAAGGGGGCTTCAAGATTTCAATAAGATTCGGCTGCAGACCCCCACAACCGTAGGCCAGGGTTGTGGGGATGAGGCCCTTGTCCTCATCAACATGGGGAGAATGTGCTTTGCCCCCCACATGGCCGAGCAGCTGCATCCAAGCCTTCCATCACCAAGTGCGGGCAAGTGAGGGCAAGTGGGCTTTTATGATTCTGGAGGGAGGGGGGGCTGCATGCTTCTTATCTTTGTAAATGAGTAAGGGTATCTGGGGGCCCCCTATTATTAAAGGGGGCTTCCAGGTTCCAATAAGCCTCTTGCCCTCAGACAATGGTCAGGGTTGTGGGGATATGGCCTTGTCCTCGTCAGCACGGGGACAAGGTTCACTGCCCCCCTTGTTGAGGGCATGTGATCTGGTATGGTTCGGGGGGCTGGGGGGGGGGTCCCCAACAACAGCATTACAGGAGGCGGTCACAATTCTGCCCCCCCCCCCCACACACACCCAAAACTAATGTGCATTTTGGGCAGGTGGAAGCGAGGGATAAAAATGGCCAGGAATGGACCTAAAATGACCCCCACCCAGGGGCGGACTGACAACTCATGGGGCCCCCGGGCAATAGGGGATCATGGGGCCCCTGTGTCCTTGTCCAAACTCAAAAAAGCCTATGAAAAAGGTACCAGGGGCATCTCATGGGCACCCTACTGACCCCAGGCCCTCAGGCAGTGCCCGAGTTTCCAAATGGTCAGTCCGCTGCTGCCCCCACCCCCATCATTTTGCCTCAGTTCGGAAAGATTCTTACCTGCTTCTGTTCCGCAAATATCAAGGCAGAAAACGGCATTAACTCCCTGAATGGAAAGTAGGAGGGCCAAGCGAGCAGCCCCGCCTCCTACTGTCCCATGAGGGCATCCAGTAAGCCAATCACAGAGGCGGAAAACAGCATTTCTCGGGTGGCTCCATACACGAGCCTTAAGCTCCCCATGGACACCGGAGCCACTTTGGAAATTTTTTTTAAATTTTGGCCGCCGCACATTGGAAAGGTAATTTTTTTTTTCATGACAAAACGCCTTCGTGCGCCAATTATGTTTGTTCTATCGCTCTTGTTAATGAAGGCGAGGGGTTCCTGTAATTTTCTCAGTTGCCCGGAGATGCATTTTTAATTCCGGCATCCATTAGCGTGAAATGAACGGCCCAGATTTTACCCGTGTAATAGGGATCCGTGATACATCTGACAGCTTCCGTTAGAGGCTTGTTAGCTGTGTGTTCAATTGAGCGTGGGAATACCTTCTGTTAGGGGAAGACATGTTCATTGTATTCTGATCCCGGAGGAGGGGGCGCTCAGCCCACCTAAATGCCACACGTGAGACACTCAACTCCACGATCCCACCAATACAATGGCGTCCTATATTGCCCCAAGTATTGGGCCGCCGGACTTTCCACGCACTTGACCCTTAATGGCCCCCCAGTCTTAGTCCGTAGGGTTCAATATTGAGTTGGCCCCGCCCTTTCCACACACATGACCTTTAATGTCCCCCCAGTCTTAGTCCGTAGGGTTCAATATTGAGTTGGCCCCGCCCTTTCCACACACATGACCTTTAAAGGCCTCCCCAGTCTTAGTCCGTAGGGTTCAATATTGAGTTGGCCCCGCCCTTTCCACGCACATGACCTTTAATGGCCTCCCAGTCTTAGTCTGTAGGGTTCAATATTGAGTTGGCCCCGCCCTTTCCAAACACATGACCTTTAATGGACTCCCAGTCTTAGTCCGTAGGGTTCAATATTGAGTTGGCCCCAACCTTTCCACGCACGTGACCTTTAATGGCCTCCCAGTCTTAGTTCGTAGGGTTCATTATTGAGTTGGCCCCGCCCTTTCCATGCACATGACCTTTAACGCCCCCCCCCCCCCCAGTCTTAGTCCGTAGGGTTCAGTATTGAGTTGGCCCCGCCCTTTCCAAACACATGACCTTTAATGGACTCCCAGTCTTAGTCCGTAGGGTTCAATATTGAGTTGGCCCCAACCTTTCCACGCACGTGACCTTTAATGGCCTCCCAGTCTTAGTCTGTAGGGTTCAATATTGAGTTGGCCCCGCCCTTTCCACGCACATGACCTTTAATGGCCCACCAGTCTTAGTCCGTAGGGTTCAGTATTGAGTTGGCCCCGACCTTTCCACGCACATGACCTTTAATGGCCCCCCAGTCTTAGTCCGTAGGGTTCAATATTGAGTTGGGCCCGCCCTTTCCACGCACATGACCTTTAATGGCCTCCCAGTCTTAGTCCGTAGGGTTCAATATTGAGTTGGCCCCGCCCTTTCCACGCACATGACCTTTAATGGCCCCCCAGTCTTAGTACGTAGGGTTCAATATTGAGTTGGCCCCGCCCTTTCCACACACATGACCTTTAATGGCCCCCCAGTCTTAGTCCGTAGGGTTCAATATTGAGTTGGCCCCGCCCTTTGCAGCTATAACAGCTTCAACTCTTCTGGGAAGGCCGTCCACAAGGTTTAGGAGGGTGTCTATGGGAAGGTTGGACCATTCTTCCAGAAGCACATTTGTCAGGTCAGGCACTGATGTCGGGGGAGGAGGCCTGGCTCGCAGTCTCTGCTCTAATTCATCCCAAAGGTGTTCTATGGGGTTGAGGTCAGGACTCTGTGCAGGACAGTCAAGTTCCTCCACCCCAAACTGGCTCCTCCATGTCTTTATGGACCTTGCTTTGTGCACTGGGGGGCAGTCATGTTGGAACAGGAAGGGGCCATCCCCAAACTCTTCCCACAAAGTTGGGAGCATGAAATTGTCCAAGAGTTCCCTTCGCTGGAACTAGGGGGCCAAGCCCAATCCCTGAAAAACACCCCCACACCATAATCCCCCCCTCCACCAAACTTTACACTTGGCACAATGCAGTCAGGCAAGTACCGTTCTCCTGGCAACCGCCAAAACCCAGACATGTCCATCGGATTGCCAGACAGAGAAGCGGGATTGGTCACTCCAGAGAACACGCCTCCTCTGCTCTAGAGTCCAGTGGCGGCGTGCTTTACACCACGGCATCCGACACTTTGCATTGCACTTGGTGATGGAAGGCTTGGATGCAGCTGCTCGGCCATGGAAACCCATTCCATGAAGCTCTCTACGCACTGTTGTTGGGCTCATCTGAAGGCCACACCAAGTTTGGAGGTCTTTAGCTATTGACTCTGCAGACAGTTGGCGACTTCTGCGCACTGTGCGCTTCAGCATGCGCTGACCCCGCCCTGTCATGTGACGTGGCCTACCACTTGGTGGCTGAGTGGCTGTTGTTCCCAGTTGCTTCCACTTTGTTATAATCCCACTAACAGTTGAGCGTGGAATATTTAGTAGCCAGGAAATGTCATGGATGGATTTATTGCCCAGGTGGCCACCTATCACGGGACCACGCTTGGAGTCACTGAGCTCCTGAGAGCGACCCATTCTTTCACCAATGTTTGTAGAAGCCGTCTGCATGCCTAGGGGCTTGATTGTATATACCTGTGTGCATGGAGGGGATTGGAACACCTGAATCACATGATTGGGAGGGCGGGGCCAATACTTTTGGCAATATAATGTAGATAGATAGGTGGTTTCCAGATACTTAAAGGATCTGTCCACATTAATATGAATATTTTAGAGATTTAACCTTTTGTGCTGAGTCAGCCTCTGTGTTCCTATATGTTTTTAATATTCCAACAGTGAGATCTCCCTTATATGGTGGGAACCCCTCATAATGGGCACAGCGGGTGTACAGACCAAGGAACTCAGCACAGGGATGGTGGGAACCCCTCATAATGGGCACACCGGGTGTACAGACCAAGGAACTCAGCACAGGGATGGTGGGAACCCCTCATAATGGGCACAGCGGGGTGTACAGACCAAGGAACTCAGCACAGGGATGGTGGGAACCCCTCATAATGGGCACAGCGGGTGTGTACAGACCAAGGATCTCAGCACAGGGATGGCGGGAACCCCTCATAATGGGCACAGCGGGTGTACAGACCAAGGAACTCAGCACAGGGATGGTGGGAACCCCTCATAATGGGCACAGCGGGTGTACAGACCAAGGAAATCAGCACAGGGATGGCGGGAACCCCTCATAATGGGCACAGTGGGCATACAGACCCGGGAACTCAGCACAGGGATGGTGGGAACCCCTCATAATGGGCACAGCGGGTGTACAGACCAAGGAAATCAGCACAGGGATGGCGGGAACCCCTCATAATGGGCACAGTGGGCATACAGACCCGGGAACTCAGCACAGGGATGGTGGGAACCCCTCACTGGGATGGTGGGAATCCCTCATAATGGGCACAGCGGGTGTACAGACCCGGGAAACTAAGCACAGGGATGGTGGGAATCCCTCATAATGGGCACAGCGGGCGTACAGACCCGAGAACTCAGCACAGGGATGGTGGGAACCCCTCATAATGGGCACAGCGGGTGTACAGACCAAGGAACTCAGCACAGGGATGGCGGGAACCCCTCATAATGGGCACAGTGGGCATACAGACCCGGGAACTCAGCACAGGGATGGTGGGAACCCCTCACTGGGATGGTGGGAACCCCTCATAATGGGCACAGAGGGCGTACAGACTCAGGAACTCAGCACAGGGATGGCGGGAACCCCTCATAATGGGCACAGAGGGCGTACAGACTCAGGAACTCAGCACAGGGATGGTGGGAACCCCTCATAATGGGCACAGCGGGGGTACAGACCCGGGAACTCAGCACTGGGATGGCGGGAACCCCTCATAATGGGCACCCCAGGACAGAATCTACAATGAGAAATGATTGGCAGACACTTTCACGGCTTGAAAAGACTTTTTTGTTTTCTCTTGTTTATGATTGGAGTGTGTCTGTAAATGGCGTCCAGATGGCCTCACGATTTACAAGTAGGTGCGATCGTCACTTCCATCCTCCAGGCAGACATCTGACAAGCACACCTGACAAGTGTGTGCGGGGAGGGGGGGCGGCTCTGTGTGCCGGAGCACTCCTGTGAAGTGTGCACCCCACCCGCCCTGAGAAGTGCCGGCAAATGAAGGGTTAAAGTAGACGTGAACTGAGTGACATTTGTCTTGCTCTGTGCATTGTGTGTCATAAAAAATGTAATTATTGAAAGAAACATTTTTTTTTCATGTATTGGATTTCAGTGCTGCTGATCTCCTGCAGCCTCTTTGCAGCCACTTCCTGTCTACATACCCTCCAGTGAAGGCCTACTTGGCATTTCTCAGGGCAGGTTTCCTGATGGTGACAACACTGGACCATGCCTGTGTAATGTGTGTTGAAACGGCCCCTGGTAGCCTTAACTGGAAGCCCATGAGGCAGGGTGACAACGCAGGAGAGGCAGGGGGGGCAATGCAAGAGAGGCAGGGTGACAATGCAGGAGGGGCATGGTGACAACGCAGGAGATGCATGGTGACAATGCAGGAGAGACAGGGTGATAACACAGGAGGGGCATGGTGACAACGCAGTAGATGCATGGTGACAATGCAGTAGATGCAGAGTGACAACACAGGAAAGGCAGGGTGACAATGCAGGAGAGGCAGGGGGACAACGCAGGAGAGGCAGGGGGACAATGCAGGAGAGGCAGGGGGACAACGCAGGAGAGACAGGGTGACAACACAGGAGAGACAGGGTGACAACACAGGAAAGGCAGGGTGACAACGCAGGAGAGGCAGGGGGACAACGCAGGAAAGGCAGGGGGGCAACACAGGAGAGACAGAGTGACAACACAGGAAAGGCAGGGTGACAACGCAGGAGAGGCAGGGGGACAACGCAGGAGAGGCAGGGGGGCAACGCAGGAGAGGCAGGGGGACAACTCAAGAGAGGCAGGGTGACAATGCAGGACAGGCAGGGTGACAACACAGGATAGGCAGGGGGGACAACGCAGGAGAGGCAGGGGGACAACGCAGGAAAGGCAGGGGGGCAACACAGGAGAGACAGGGTGACAACACAGGAAAGGCAGGGTGACAACGCAGGAGAGGCAGGGTGACAACGCAGGAGAGGCAGGGGGACAACTCAAGAGAGGCAGGGTGACAATGCAGGACAGGCAGGGTGACAACGCAGGAGAGGCAAGGGGACAATGCAGGAGAGGCAGGGGGGCAAACACAGGAGAGGCAGGGGGACAACACAGGATAGGCAGGGGGACAACACAGGATAGGCAGGGGGACAACTCAAGAGAGGCAGGATGACAGCACAGGAAAGGCATGGGTAGACAATGCAGGACAGGCAGGATGACAACGCAGGAGTGGCCTGGTGACAACGCAGGAGCACGGGGGGGAGACGGGGACAGAACGTTGTCACCTTATAACTACACTGCTCAAAAAAATTACACTCCCGGGATAAATTATCTGGTCAGGTAAGTAGCAGAGGGGGTTGTTCATCAGATTCAGCTGCTTTGGTGTTCATGAAATTAACAACAGGTGCACTAGATGGGCAACAATGAGACGACCCCCAAAACAGGGAATGGTTTTTACAGGTGGAGGTCACTGACATTTTTTCCCTACTCCTCTTTTCCTGACTGTTTTTCACTCGTTTTGCATTTGGCTCGGGTCAGTGTCAGTACTGGTAGCATGAGGCCATACTTGGACCCCTACAGAGGTTGCACAGGCAGTCCAACTCTCCAGGATGGAACATCAATATGTACCATTGCCAGAAGGTTTGCTGTGTCTCCCAGCACAGTCTCAAGAGCATGGAGGAGATTCCAGGAGACAAACAAGAGCATGGAGGAGATTCCAGGAGACAAGAGCATGAAGGAGATTCCAGGAGACAAGAGCATGGAGGAGATTCCAGGATGGACAAGAGCATGGAGGAGATTCCAGGAGACAAGAGCATGGAGGAGATTCCAGGAGACAGGCAGTTCCTCTAGGAGAGCTGGACAGGGCTGTTAGAAGGTCCTTAACCCCATCAGCAGGACCGTTTTATCTGCTCCTTTGTGAAGGAGGACCAGGATGAGCCCTGCCAGAGCCCTAAACAAAATGACCTCCAGCAGGCCACTGGTGGGATTGTCTCTGAGCAAAACAATCAGAAACAGACTTCATGATCGGGGGGCAGGGCCTGAGGGCCCGACGTCCTCATAGTGGGCCCTGTGCTCACTGCCCGTCACCATAGAGCTGGATTGGCATTTGCCATTGAACATCAGAATTGTCAGGTCCACCACTGGCACCCTGTGCTTTTCACAGATGAGAGCAGGTTCCCCCTGGAGCACATGTGACAGACGTGAAAGGGTCTGGAGAAGCCGTGGAGAATGTTCTGCATGCCTGTTAACATGGTTTCAGTTGACCGTTATGGTGGTGGGTCAGTGATGGTCTGGGGAGGCATATCCATGGAGGGACCCACAGACCTCTACAGTTAGACAAATGGCACCACCTGACTGCCATTAGTATGGGGATGAAATCCTTGGACCCATTGTCAGACCCTGCGCTGGTGCAGTGGGTCCTGGGTTCCTCCTGGTGCGGTGGGTCCTGGGTTCCTCCTTGGTACAGGGGGGTCCTGGGTTCCTCCTGGTGCAGTGTGTCCTGGGTTCCTCCTGGTGCGGTGTGTCCTGGGCAGGGGGCGGACTGACAACTCATTGGGGCCCCCAGGCCAATAGGGGATCATGGGGCCCCTGTGTCCTGCCCAAACTCAAAAAGGCCTATGAAAAGGGTACCAGGGGCATCTCATGGGGCCCCTACTGACCCAGTAGCAGTTGCCCGAGTTTTCCAAATGGTCAGTTGGCCCCTGGTCCTGGGTTCCTCCTGATGCAGCGTGTCCTGGGTTCCTCCTGGTCTGGTGGGTCCTGGGTTCACCTACTGGTGCAGTGTGGTCCTGGGTTCCTCCTGGTGCGGTTGTGTCCTGGGTTTCTCCTGGTGCGGTGGGTCCTGGGTTCCTCCTGATGCGGTGGGGTCCTGATTTCCTCCTGGTGCAGTGGGTCCTAGGTTCCTCCTGGTGAGGTGTGTCCTGGGTTCCTCCCTTGTGCGGTGGGGTCCTGGGTTCCTTCTGGCGCAGTGGTTCCTGGGTCCTCCTGGTGCGGTGTGTCCTCGGTTCCTCCTGGTGCGGTGGATCCTGGGTTCCTCCTGGTTGCGGTGGGTCCTGGGTTCCTCCTGGTGCGGTGGGTCCTGGGTTCCTCCTGGTGCGGTGTGTCCTGGGTTCCTCCTGGTGCGGTGGGTCCTGGTTTCCTCCTGGTGCAGTGGGGTCTGGGTTCCTCCTGGCGCGGTGGGTTCCTCCTGGTGGGTTCCTCCTGGCGCGGTGGGTCCTGGGTTCCTCCTGGTGCGTGGTTCTGGGTTCCTCCTGGTGCGGTGGGTCCTGGGTTCCTCCTGGTGCGGTGGGTCCTGGGTTCCTCCTGGTGCGGTGGGTCCTGGGTTCCTCCTGGTGCGGTGGGTCCTGGGTTCCTTTCCCTGGTGCAGTGGGTCCTGGGTTCCTCCTGGTGCAGTGGGTCCTGGGTTCCTCCTGGTGGGCTTCCTTGGTGCGTGGGTCCTGGGTTCCTCATGGTGCGGTGGGTCCTTGTTCCTCCTGGTGCGGTGGGTCCTGGGTTCCTCCTGGGTGCGGTGGGTCCTGGGTTCCTCTGGTGCAGTGGGTCCTCTGGGTTCTTACTGGTGCAGACATTACCCGGCCTAATGTAGTGAGAGTATTGCGGCAGTTCCTGGAGGATGAAACATACAATACACGTAGTTGCGGCGCGTTTGTCAGCAAAACGAGGGTTAAAACAGGCGGCGAGGAGGAGGAGGCGGCGGCGGCGAGGAGGCGTCGCATTTCCTCATCACTGCCTGTCAGTAGCTTCTGAAGTGCCATCTGATCTTCCCTGAGGGTGCTGTCTTTGAAAAAGTAACACGTTTTTGTTACATTGTAATGGTGTTGTAAAGCTGCCCACACTCCCTACAATGTGATTCCTGATGGTGACAACGGTGGGCCCTGATTACGTCATGAAATAGCCACTTGTAGGCTCCATCCAAAGCCCTTATAATGGAGTGACAACGCAGGCACACAATTCATACAGCGCACAAGAACAGAGCAATCACAGGCTGTGTGCTGGAGCTCCCTCCCCTGTCACCATTTTTCTCTTGGTGTCAAAAGTGGTTCATGCAGACAGTAGCGCCCAGGGGCGGACTGACCATTTGGAAACTCGAGCACTGCCCAAGTACTTGGGGTCAGTAGGGGGCCCCATGAGATACCCTTGTTCCTTTTTCATAGACTTTTTTGAGTTTGGGCAAGGATACAGGGGCTCCATGATCCCCTATTGCCCGGGGGCCCCATGAGTTGTCAGTCCACCCCTGGTAGCGGGACAGAGTCCTCCAGTGCCCAGAGCAAGGATCCAGAATTTCATCCCCCTAGGATAGGGGAGCCCAGGAACCACTGCGGGTGGGGGAGCGGTTCGGGGGAGCGCACTTTGAGAGCCTCATGAAAGTGACCAGGTGGCTCTGTAGCCACCTGATCACTTTTATCGGAAAGTCGTTCACCAGCCAATACCAAGCTCATGACTCCAACAGCCTCTGTGAACTTGCTTTAAGCCCTTGTCTACCACGTCGTTTATAAACGTTCCTTGGTAGACGAGCGGTTAAGCTGGCCATGCAGCTTTCAATCTGATTGTACGATGCCTTTTGGATTTGCCACCCATAACGTAGAACGAGAACCTTACCTGACCGGATACAGATGCAAGGGATAGTCAGGTAGATCTCCTACAACGTTGGTAGACCTAGGGCAAGGATCCAGAACTGCACCCCCCTAGGATAGGGGAGCCCAGGAACCACTGCGGGTGGGGGAGCAGTTCGGGGGAGCGCACCGCGAGAGCCTCATAAAAGTGACCAGGTGGCTCTGGAGCCACCTGATCACTTTTATCGGAAAGCCCTGACCAGCCGATGCCAAGCTCACAACTCCAACAGCATCTGTGAACTTGATTTAAGCCCTTGTCTACCACGTCGTTTATAAACGTTCCTTGGTAGACGAGCGGTTAAGCTGGCCATGCAGCTTTCAATCTGATTGTACGATGCCTTTTGGATTTGCCAACCATAACGTAGAACGAGAACCTTACCTGACCGGATACAGATGCAAGGGATAGTCAGGTAGATCTCCTACAACATAGTTTTGGTAGACCTAGGGCAAGGATCCAGAATTGCACCCCCTAGGATAGGGGAGCCCAGGAACCACTGCTGGTGGGGGAGCGGTTCGGGGGAGAGCACTTTGAGAGCCTCATGAAAGTGACCAGGTGGCTCTGTAGCCATCTGATCACTTTTATCGGAAAGCCGTTCACCAGCCAATACCAAGCTCATGACTCCAACAGCATCTATGAACTTGCTTTAAGCCCTTGTCTACCACGTCGTTTATAAACGTTCCTTGGTAGACGAGCGGTTAAGCTGGCCATGCAGCTTTCAATCTGATTGTACGATGCCTTTTGGATTTGCCAACAATGACGTAGAACGAGAACCTTACCTGACCGGATACAGATGCAAGGGATAGTCAGGTAGATCTCCTACAACATAGTTTTGGTAGACCTAGGGCAAGGATCCAGAACTGCACCCCCCTAGGATAGGGGAGCCCAGGAACCACTGAGGGTGGGGGAGCAGTTTTGGGGGCTTTCAATCTGATTGCCCATTGGTGGTCACCAGTGATCAATCACTTTGGAGTGGAATGACCTCTTTACCTATAATGAAGCCGGTCAGCGCCATCATCTGATCCCTACATAGATGGACAATCTTATCTTCTGCTCACAGTCGGGATGGGATGAAGGAGATCCAGGAGAGATTTCCATTGTTGGTGACCCAAGTGGAATGGCGGACCTCTGTCTGTGCAAACATCTCCTCCTATTGTCATCATTGTGGAACTTCTCATTATCTACATTGCAAACAAGGGACGGGATTTCCCAGGAAATGGGAGCTAAAGAGGACCTGTCACCTCCATAGACTGGAAGGCCTGAATGATGTCTTCAGGTAGGTCAGGTGACGTCTGGGTGAGGTACTCCGTCTGGCTAGCAGTATGCCTATTCTGTCATTTATTGGTGCAGATTTTGAGGACCATTTATTAGTATGTGAAATTTCAGGGTTTTTTTTTTATAAATTGTTGAAAAAAGAAATGTTTGAGGGGAAAAAAAGTATCTATATACACAATATTGCCAAAAGTATTGTCCCCGCCCTCCCAATCATGTGATTCAGGTGTTCCAATCCCCTCCATGGACACAGGTGTTCCAATCCCCTCCATATCATGTGATTCAGATGTTCCAATCCCCTCCATATCATGTGATTCAGGTGTCCCTATCCCCTCCATATCATGTGATTCAGGTGTCCCTATCCCCTCCATATCATGTGATTCAGGTGTTCCAATCCCCTTCATATCATGTGATTCAGGTGTTCCAATCCCCTCCATGCACACAGGTGTATACAATCAAGCCCCTAGGCATGCAGACGGCTTCTACAAACAACATTGGTGAAAGAATGGGTCGCTCTCAGGAGCTCAGTGACTCCAAGCGTGGTCCTGTGATAGGTGGCCACCTGGGCAATAAGTCCATCCGTGACATTTCCTGGCTACTAAATATTCCACGGACAACTGTTAGTGGGATTATAACAAAGTGGAAGCAACTGGGAACAACAGCCACTCAGCCACCAAGTGGTAGGCCACGTCACATGACAGGGCGGGGTCAGCGCATGCTGAAGCGCACAGTGCGCAGAAGTCACCAACTGTCTGCAGAGCCAATAGCTAAAGACCTCCAAACTTGGTGTGGCCTTCAGATGAGCCCAACAACAGTGCGTAGAGAGCTTCATGGAATGGGTTTCCATGGCCGAGCAGCTGCATCCAAGCCTTCCATCACCAAGTGCAATGCAAAGCGTCGGATGCCGTGGTGTAAAGCACGCCGCCACTGGACTCTAGAGCATGGAGGTGTGTTCCCTGGAGTGACCAATCACGCTTCTCTGTCTGGCAATCTGATGGACATGTCTGGGTTTGGTGGTTTCCAGGAGAACAGTACTTGCCTGACTGCATTGTGCCAAGTGTAAAGTTTGGTGGAGGGGGGATTATGGTGTGGGGTTGTTTTTCAGGGGTTGGGCTTGGCCCTCTAGTTCCAGTGAAGGGAACTCTTAAGGTAACATTTTGGACAATTTCATGCTCCCAACTTTGTGGGAAGAGTTTGGGGATGGCCCCTTCCTGTTCCAACATGACTGCCCACCAGTGCACAAAGCAAGGTCCATAAAGACATGGAGGAGCCAGTTTGGGGTGGAGGAACTTGACTGTCCTGCACAGAGTCCTGACCTCAACCCCATAGAACACCTTTGGGATGAATTAGAGCGGAGACTGTGAGCCAGGCCTCCTCCCCCGACATCAGTGCCTGACCTGACAAATGTGCTTCTGGAAGAATGGTCCAACCTTCCCATAGACACCCTCCTAAACCTTGTGGGGGGCCTTCCCAGAAGAGTTGAAGCTGTTATAGCTGCAACGGGCGGGGCCAACTCAATATTGAACCCTACGGACTAAGACTGGGGGGCCATTAAAGGTCATGTGCGTGGAAAGGGCGGGGCCAACTCAATATTGAACCCTACGGACTAAGACTGGGGGGCCATTAAAGGTCATGTGTGTGGAAAGGGCGGGGCCAATATAGTGTTTCTATATGCTGTATATACAGCTGTACTCCACATTTTGCCTCCCCCGGGGCAGAAATGGTGACATTTTGGCATTGATGATGAAAATCTGATTGATCGTGTCATTTTTTTAATGAAGGATGGTGATGATATGAAGCCATTTATGATCACATCATCGTTTGGCTCCTTTTTAAATCCTAATGATAACAGAAATCCCCCAAATGGCCCGGATCAGAAGTCTCCGCCCCTTGATCAGAAATCTCCGCCCCCTGGAGTGTTCAGCCTTGGTACAGATACACAAGGGGACACACACAGGGCACCATGGCAATTAAAGGGTAATTTCCCACATCTGTGTCTGTGTATAAATAGTCAATGAGTTTGTGGATGCACTAATACTGAGCCATGGGGAGCAGAAAAGAACTGCCAAAACACCTGTGTAACAAGGTAATGGAACTTTATAAAGATGGAAAAGGACATAAAAAAATGTCTTCAGGAGAGGAGCCGCTACACCTGTGCAAGACTGAAGGGGAGGAGCCACTACACCTGTACAAGACTGAAGGGGAGGAGCCAGTACACCTGTGCAAGACTGAAAGGGAGGAGCCGGTACACCTGTGCAAGACTGAAGGGGAGGAGCTGGTACACCTGTGCAAGACTGAAAGAGGAGGAGCTGCTACACCTGTTCAAAACTGAAGGGGAGGAGCCGGTACACCTGTGCAAGACTGGAGAGGGGCCGGTACACCTGTGCAAGACTGAAGGGGAGGAGCCGCTACACCTGTGCAAGACTGAAGGGGAGGAGCCGGTACACCTGTGCAAGACTTAAGGGGAGGAGCAGGTACAGCTGTGGAAGACAGAAGGGGAGGAGCCGCTACACCTGTGCAAGACTGAAGGGGAGGAGCCGCTACACCTGTGCAAGACTGAAGGGGAGGAGCCGGTACACGTGTGCAAGACTAGAGGGGAGGAGCCGATACACCTGTGCAGTACTGAAGGGGAGGAGCCGGTACAGCTGTGGAAGACTGAAGGGGAGGAGCTGGTACACCTGTGCCATACTGAAGGGGAGGAGCCGGTACAGCTGTGGAAGACTGAAGAGGAGGAGCCGGTACACCTGTACAAGACTGAAGGGGAGGAGCCGGTACACGTGTGCAAGACTGAAGGGGAGGAGCCGGTACAGCTGTGGAAGACTGAAGGGGAGGAGCCGGTACAGCTGTGGAAGACTGAAGGGGAGGAGCCGGTACACCTGTACAAGACTGAAGGGGAGGAGCCGGTACACGTGTGCAAGACTGAAGGGGAGGAGCCGGTACAGCTGTGGAAGACTGAAGGGGAGGAGCCGGTACACCTGTACAAGACTGAAGGGGAGGAGCCGGTACACGTGTGCAAGACTGAAGGGGAGGAGCCGGTACAGCTGTGGAAGACTGAAGGGGAATATGGCGTTCTGCTTTAAGGACACAACCATCTCTCTGACCTTGCCTATAACTTCTTTGTGTCATTTTTTTGGCCGCCGCGCCCGTCTGATGACACCGATTGCCAACACACACATGAGCCAAACTGCTTCTAGAAAAAAAAAAGAAAACCCTCTCGCAATGATTGGATGGCGGCTATATCGGCGCAGTTCATCCACCTGGACTTTGGTTCCGGGAAGATCTTCGAGGAACGCATTAGAAGTGACTGCGACAGTCCGCAGAGATCAGGGCCGGGTTCCAGCTCGCCGTGTGTATTTCACCTCCTTCATGATGTTTAATTAGCCGTGCGTCCGCATAAGTATATGTACGCAGCGCGAGGAGGGGGAGGGGGGAACGGCGCTCGTTTCATGCCCCCGGAACGCAGGCTCTGTAACGGCGGCATCGTTGAGCCAAGCTGGCAGGAGTTGATGAGCGCTGTCCAATGCGATCAGCGGAGGCCGCGCCGCAGCCACGATGGGAGCGATAGGAGCGGAGGAGGGGGGACGTCTGCGGGATTAGCGCCGCGAGTCATCTGACACATCCTGCATAATACGCTCCCTCCAGGAACGGCCGATGTCTGACGCTGATCGTCCCGGGACAGCGGCCATGGCAAGCTGCCTTCCCGGAGCTGCGGCGGTGCGGGGGTTAATCCTCTGCGCCCCTGTGCCTGGCTGCTGCACCCTTCAATGTCCATTAAAGAGGACCTGTCACCATGGAAAGTCCATGTCTGCCCAGTAATGTGTCAGTGGGGGGGGGGGGATTTACTAAAACTGCACCAATCAGCTTCCAGATTTTATTGTCAAAGCTTATGTGAACAAACTGGTGCTCGAAGCTGATTGGCTGCCAGATTCAGAGTGCTCCGGTCTTAGTAAATCTCCCCCACTGTCACCATGTATTACCTCTCACAGTGATCACAGGACCTTCACCTGCTTTTCTCTGCAGAAGGATGGCTCCATCTTTGTTCAGGCATCATCCAGAGGCCCCCATCTACGTCCTGGTCAGGGATGGCTGCCATCTTTGTTCAGGCATCATCCAGGGGCCCCATCTATGCCCTGGTCAGGGATGGCGCAATCTTGTCAATCCTTGGCTGCGTTCACAAATGTCTGACACAGATCAGCCCCTGCTGCAGCCTCTCATGTGACTTGCTACAAAGTTATAATGTATAGTATGACTGATCACTTGGGAGATGAGTGTACAATGTTACAATGTATAGTGTGAGCGATCACTGGGGGGAGGGGGGGGAGTGTACAATATTACAGTGTATAGTGTGTGAGCAATCACTGGGGGGGGCAGGGGGGGTGTATAATGTTACAGTCTATAGTATGAGTGAACACTGGGGGGAGGGGGGGGAGTGTACACTGTTATAATGAATAGTATGAGTGATCACTGAGGGGGGGGAGTGTACAATGTTACAATGTATTATATTAGTGAACACTGTGGGAGAGGGGGGGAGGGGGAGTAAAAATGTTACAATGGATAGTATGAGCGATCACTTGGGGAGGGGAGGAGGGTGAGTGTACAATGTTACAATGCATAGTTTGAGCGATCACTTGGGGAGGGGAGGAGGGTGAGTGTACAATGTTACAATGTATAGTATGAGCAATCATTGGTGGAGAGGAGGGAGGGTAAGTGTACAATGTTACAATGTATAGCAGAAGTGATCGCTGGGGGGAAGGTGAGTGTACAATGTTACAATGTATAGTATGAGTGATCACTGGGGGACGGGGAAGGTTATGAGTGTACAACGCTACAGTGTATAGTATGAGTGATCACTGTGGGAGAGAGGGGGGAGGGTAAGTGTACAATGATGTTACAATGTATAGTATGAGTGATCACTGGGGAAAATGGGGGTAGAGCAGCCCAATCATTTCAATGGGCTGGCAAACATGCAGGAACTTGTGAAAATTTTCAGAATCGCACCAGACTACACGGTACTGCGGTGTCATGCGTTTTGGTAGCCACAACAGCGCCCGATGCATGGGGGGGGCCTTTAGGAATGAATGGTTCCTGTGCAGGAGGCAGTGCCCCCCCCCCCCCCGCACCGCTTCTGAAGTCAGATTTCATCCCAAGTCTGCAGATATCGGTCTGACAACCCCGTCGTGCGGCTGACGGCTCGGCATGTTATTGGGCCGCTCTGTAAGCAGCGCTGCAATGAATATTCATGCGACTCGCACATCGCCGTCCTGGGACTCCGAAACATCGGGAATCCTCCAGAGATCCGAGAGAGCGCCAGAGCCCCCTCCTTCACATAAAAAGCCCCCCATCACATCAGAGGTTCCACCATCACAACAGAGTACCCCCCCACTTCATCATTTCAGGGGTCTCACTATTACATCAGAGCCCCCCCCTTCACATCAGAATCAGAAGCCCCCCCCCCATCAGAATTCCCCTTCAATTCAAAGTCCCTCCTTCAAATCACAGTCCCCCTCATCAGAAGCACATCAATCACCTCAAATCAGAACCCCTCCCCCTTCACATCAGAATCAGAACCCCTCATTACATCAAAGCCCTCTTCTAAATATCAGAGCCCCCCCCCCACATCCAGAATCAGAAACCCCCATCACATCAGGACTCCCCTTCAAATCAGAGCCCCCCCTCCTTCACATCAGAATCAGAAGCTCCCATTACATCAGGCCCCCCTCTCATACATCTGAGCCCCCCCCCCCTTCACATCAGAACTCCTGGAAATCAGAACTCCCCTTTTACATCAGAAGCCCTCCCCATTACATCAGAAGCACCCCATCACTTCAGATCAGAACCCCTCCCCCCTTCAGATCAGAAGCCCCCCTTACATTAAAGTCCCACCCCTACACATCAGAGCCCCCCCCCTTCACATCAGGACTCCCCTTCAAATCAGAGTCCCCCCTTTCATATCAGAATCAGAAGCCCCCATTACATCAAAGCCCCCTTTACACATCAGAGCCCCTTTCACATCAGAGCCCTCCTCCCCTTTCATCAGAGTCCCTGTTTTACATAAGAAGCCCCCCCCCCCATTGCATCATAATTGCCTTGGACCAGGTAAAATCTTATCGTGGGCCAGATGTGGCCCCTGGGCCGTATTTTGGAGGCCCCTGCATACAGGCAATGAGCAGTGCTCCGGCGCATTGCATTGCAAAAAACATTGGTCGTCGTCGGGTGCCTTGGCAGCCTATTCATTTTGAACGGGCCGCCCAGGGGCGAACTGACCATTTGGGCACTCAGGCACCGCCCGAGGGCCTGGGGTCAGTAGGGGGCCGCATGAGATGCCCCTAGTAACTTTCATAGGCCTTTTTTGGGTGTGGTTTGAGTGTGGTTGGGGACACAGGGGCCCCATGATCCTCTATTGCCTGGGGGCCCCATGAGATGCCCCTGGTACCTTTCATAGGCTTTTTGAGTGTGGTTTTAGTGTGGTTCAGGAAACAGGGGCCCCATGATCCCCTATCTCCTGGGAGCCCCATGAGATGCCCCTGGTACCTTTTTCATAGGCTTTTTTCATAGGCTTTTTTGAGGTGTGGTTTGAGTGTGGAAACTCGGACACAGCCTGGGGCCCCCTATTGCCTGGGGCCCCCATGAGATGCCCCTGGTACCTTTTTCATAGGCTTTTTTGAGTGTGGTTCAGGAAACAGAGGCCCCATGATCCCTTATTTCCCGGGAGCTTTTTTGGGTTGTGTGGTGAGCAGGGGCAGTCTGACCATTTGGAAACTCGGGCACTGGGTCAGTAGGGGGACCCATGAGGCCCCTGGTACCTTTTTCATAGGTTTTTTGAGTTTGGGCAAGAACACAGGGGCCCCATCCCCTATTGCCCGGGGGCCCCCATGAGTTGTCAGTCCCCCCTGGGTTTGAGTGTGGGTGAGGACACAGGGGCCCCCATGATCCCCTATTGCCCGGGGGCCCCACAAGTTGTCAGTCCGCCCCTGGGTTTGAGTTTGGGTGAGGACACAGGGGCCCCCATGATCCCCTATTGCCCGGGGGCCCCATGAGTTGTCAGTCCGCCCCTGGGTTTGAGTGTGGGTGAGGACGCAGGGGCCCCCATGATCCCCTATTGCCCAGGGGGCCCCATGAGTTGTCAGTCCCCCCCCTGGGGCCGCCCTAAGCACACTCGCTTTATCATGTGACGTAACGCGCATTAATGCCAAGGGAACCAAAATCTGCCCGGCCTGCAATTCTCCTCAATCTCTCCGTTACTTTGTTTCAAAATAATGCAGAAATGTGTAACAATGTATGAATGTGCAATGTGTCCTGTAAGCTGCAGGAGTGTGAAGGCGTTGGCGGAGTCTCCTTGGCGGCAGGGAAGTGGTTAATGCCGCATGGCAGCCCATTGCTGTTGTTCCGGCTGGGAGCGTATGGGAGAGTTGCCACATGTTTTGGCCAGGCTGAGCGCGGCGCTCACAATAGGCCTGACACAGGAGGGGACGGGGCGGTTTGTCCCCCCCTGCTGCCTGTGCATTGAATTCCTGCCCGCTCCCCCCTCCTCCAGTCCCCTCAGTGAGAATAGTAACAGCAGGTCTGGTTCCCAGCACCCCCCCCCCCCCCCCAGCCCCCTCCGCCGCGCTGCAGACTATGGGAATCTCAGCAGCTTGGCCGGGGCAAGGGGGGGTGCGCGCGATTGTTCCATCCAGCTGCCGGTGCAGGTGTATGCGGGGAGAGGACGGGGGTATGCAGCACAGGTTGTCCGCTTCTCAGGGGACAAAACCCCCCAATAAAGAGCGGACAAACCGATTAGTGTCAAGTAGGACACGGTGCGCCGCCGCCGACTGCAGCCAGGGATGAAGTCATGCCAAGCTGGCCGACTATTGTCGCGCTGTGCTCCTGGCCGGGGTCACCAAAGGGAACGCACTGCCGCTTGAATCGGCTCCAAGTCACCACTCAATCCCAACAGTTCCCGTGGCGGTTTTCTTTTTTCACGTATTGCGGCACGGCGTTGACCCGCCGGAGGGTTATGGGGCCAAGCAGCCACAGCAAGAACAAGAACGGTTGCTTGGGATTCCGAACAAGAACGGTTGCTTGGGATTCCGAACCCTAAGCTGCTCCAAAATGGGCTCAGTAAATGAGAAACAACATGGCGACTGACCGACTGACGTTAGGTTGGCGTTAATGAGCATTAGTATGGGTGTTAGGTTGGCGTTAATGAGCGTTAGTATGAGTGTTAGGCTGGCGTTCATGAGCGTTAGTATGGGCGCTAGGCTGGCTTGACGTTAATGGGCGTTAGTTAATGGGCGTTAGTGAGTGTTAGGCTGGCATTAATGAGCATTAGTATGGGCGTTAGGCTGGTATCAATGAGCGTTAGTATGGGCGCTAGAATGCATGGCGTTAATGAGCGTTAGTGTGGGCTGGCGTTAGGGCTGGCGTTAATGAGCGTTAGTATGGGTTAGGCGCTAGGCTGGCGTGATCATGAGCGTTAGTATGGGCGTAGGCAGGCGTTAATGAGCGTTAGTGTGGGCGTTAGGCTGGCGTTAATGAGCGCGTTAGGGCGTTATGGTTGGTATCAATGAGCGTTAGTATGGGCGCTAGGCGTTAATGAGCGTTAGTATGGGCGCTAGGCAGGTAATCAATGAGCGTTAGGCAGGCGTAGTATGGGCGCTAGGCTGGCGTGAATGAGCGTTAGTATGGGCGTTAGGCTGGCGTTTAATGAGCGTTAGTATGGGCGCTAGGCTATCAATGAGCGTTAGTATGGGCGCTAGGCTGGCGTGAATGAGCATTAGTATGAGTGTTAGGCTGGCATTAATGAGCGTTAGTATGGGCATTAGGCTGGTATCAATGAGCGTTAGTATGGACGTTAGGCAGGCGTTGATGAGCGTTAGTATGGGCGCTAGGCTGGTATCAATGAGCGTTAGTATGGGCGTTAGGCTGGCGTTAATGAGCGTTGGTATGGGCGTTAGGCTGGCGTTCATGAGCATTAGTATGGGCGCTAGGCTGGTGTTCATGAGCGTTAGTATGGGCGCTAGGCTGGCATTAATGAGCGTTAGTATGGGCGTTAGGCTGGTGTTCATGAGCGTTAGTATGGGCGCTAGGCTGGCGTTAATGAGCGTTAGTATGGGTGTTAGGCTGGCGTTAATGAGCGTTAGTATGGGCGTTAGGCTGGCGTTAGAATAAGCGTTAGTATGGGTGTTAGGCTGGCATTAATGAGCATTAGTATGGGTGTTAGGCTGGCGAGAATGAAGCGTTAGTATGGGTGCGTTTAGGCTGGCATTAATGAGCGTTAGTATGGGCGTTAGGCTGGCGTTAATGAGCGTTAGTATGGGCGTTAGGCTGGCGAGAATAAGAGCGTTAGTATGGGCGTTAGGCTGGCGAGAATGAGCGTTAGTATGGGTGTTAGGCTGGCATTAATGAGCGTTAGTATGGGTGTTAGGCTGGCGTTAGATGAGCGTTAGTATGAGAGAAATACCCCCTGTTTCATTGGTGTCAGTAGTATATAGCTCCCTGGAGAGAAAAGCCCCCCCCCCGTTTCATTGGGATGGTGGTGGCCCACATCAGAGGATACCCCCGTTTCATTGCTTGTCAGTGGAGGATATTGCTGCACCAAGGACAGAATAGCCACCAAATCATTGGTACCAATGAGTATGGTGGCCACCAGGGGAGGATAGCTCACCAAATCACTGGAGTCAGTGGGACAGCATCCCCAGGGGAGAAGGGCCCCCCAAATAATTGGTGTCAGTAGCGATATTTAACTTACCTTAGGATAGAGATAGCACCTCCCACAGATAAAGAAGGACAATTCCACACGTGGCCCTCCAGTGATGATGTCTTTCTGTGTTCCGGCTCAGCAGCAGCGAAGCTACTTTCCATCTGTCCTGTACAGATCGCTCGGCCCATGGTGTCACCTCAGCCGGGGCACTTTCCTCCTTCCATTCAGTAGTAGCATTGTGGGGAGTTTTATCTGTGATGCTGCAGCCTGGCAATGTCTAGAAGGGGGTGCCGGAAGCCTGTGAACTTTGTGTGTTTCTCGCAGTGCCCTTGCGATCTGCCCCTCTCTAATGCGTTTCGTCCCTGGGGCTTAATCATAGAGGTTTGTGTACTTGGAACCTGAAATAGTGTGGATCACTGGGGGCAGTCCTGCTGGCACTTAGAAGGCGGTGCTGGAAGCCTGTGATCTTGCATGTTTCCCACACTGCCCTTGCGATCTGCCCCTCCCTAACATGTTTTGCCCCTGGGCTTAATTATAGAGGTTTGTGTACTTGGAACCTGAAGTAGTTGTGGATCACTCAGGGGCAGTCCTTGGTGGCACTTAGAAGGTGGTGCTGGAAGCCTGTGATCTCTGCATGTTTCCCGCACTGCCCTTGCGATCTGCCCCTGTCCCTAACGCGTTTCGCCCCTGGGGTTTAATCATAGAGGTTTGCGTACTTGGAACCTGAAATAGTTGTGGATCACCAGGGCAGTCTTGCTGGCACTTAGAAGGTGGTGCGGGAAGCCTGTGATCTTTATGTGTTTCCCGCACTGCCCTTGCGATCTGCCCCTCCCTAACGTGTTTCGCCCCTGGGGCTTAATCATAGAGGTTTGTGTACTTGGAACCTAAAATAGTTGTGGATCACCGGGGCAGTCCTGCTGGCACTTAGAAGGTGGTGCTGGAAGCCTGTGATCTGCATGTTTCCCGCACTGCCCTTGTGATCTGCCCCTCCCTAACGTGTTTCGCCCCTGGGGTTAATCATAGAAGTTTGTGTACTTGGAACCTGAAATAGTGGTGGATCACCGGGGCAGTCCTTGCTGGCACTTAGAAGGTGGTGCGGAAGCCTGTGATCTTTATGTTTCCCGCACTGCCCTTGCGATCTGCCCCTGGCTAACGCGTTTCGCCCCTGGGGCTTAATCATAGAGGTTTGCGTACTTGGAACCTGAAATAGTGGTGGATCACCGGGGCAGTCTTGCTGGCACTTAGAAGGTGGTGCGGGAAGCCTGTGATCTTTATGTGTTTCCCGCACTGCCCTTGCGATCTGCCCCTCCCTAACGTGTTTCGCCCCTGGGGCTTAATCATAGAGGTTTGTGTACTTGGAACCTAAATAGTTGTGGATCACTGGGGCAGTCCTGCTGGCACTTAGAAGGCGGTGCTGGAAGCCTGTGATCTCTGCATGTTTTCCCACACTGCCCTTGTGATCTGCCCCTCCCTAACGTGTTTCGCCCTGGGGTTTAATCATAGAAGTTTGTGTACTTGGAACCTGAAATAGTTGTGGATCACCGGGGCAGTCTTGCTGGCACTTAGAAGGTGGTGCGGGAAGCCTGTGATCTTTGCATGTTTCTCACACTGCCCTTGTGATCTGCCCCTCTCTCACGCTTTTTCACCCCTGGGGATTAATCATAGAGATTTGTGTATTTGGAACCTGAAATATTTGTGGATCACTGCCCTTACAATCTGCAGCCGGTGTCAGCGCCATCTTAACGCCACCCCAAACGCAGGTCGCAAACACAGTACGTTTGCCTGCACCTTATCATATGGTGCAAAACGACCATACGACCTGGTTGCAGCGCGGTTCCAAAATTGGTGCATGCATGACTTTGGGGTGACGGCATGTGATTTGAGTCCATTCAAAATGAAGTTCGCCCGAAATGCGGCAAGATTGTGCAATGCTCAGTAAACTTCCAATCGTTGTAGACAAATCTTCCAATGATCTGGAAATGTTGATATTGATCCCCCGACTAGTGATTGGCGCAGGTTGCTCCAGCAACAATGACAGAACGAACCTGCAGCATCATAGAGGGAGAGATTTTTTTTCCATCGGCCTGAGATATCTGCGTCCCTCTTTCAGACATGCAGCACATATACCCGGGGATTAATGTACACAGCGGATGTTCACAACCCGGCGGCCCTCCATCTCCCCAGCAGCTTGTCGGTGACAGATTAGAGGGGTAAAGGTCTGCCATGGGAGGAGGTGATACAAGAGAGGAAATCACAGAGGGTGAGAGGGACCAGAGAGCAGGTGATGGAGACAGGGAATCCGCCAGGAGATGTGATGGCCAGAGACAGGCGCTCTGCGCAGACATTGATCCGATATGAAAAGCCACATTAATATTTACAAGTACAGGATACGGGGAACGTTATCACGAGATAATCATGGCTGCCATGTCCATCAACGTGACCTATCACTCCACGAGACGGCTCCGGGGTTATCTATAAAAATCAAGTTGTAGGATTGTTAACTCGATTATTATTTAGGTCAATCCCAGTCTCTGCACCACAGGAGCTGACACTCTAATGTCCCCCTACAGTCCCACACTATTATTATACATTTATAGCTCTGACATATACCGCAGCGCTGTACAGTCCCCTCCCCCACAGATCACTGAGTCATCTGCACCAGAGGAGCTTAGCTTACAGTCCCCTCCCCCACAGTCACATCATCAGTCTCTGCACCAGAGGAGCTTACACTCTAATGTCCCCTCCCCCACAGTAACATCAGTCTCTGTACCAGAGGAGCTTACACTCTAATGTCTCCCTTACCCTCCACAGTAACATCAGTCTCTGTACCAGAGGAGCTTACACTCTAATAATGTCCCCGCTCCCCCACAGTCCCATCAGTCTCTGTACCAGAGGAGCTTACACTCTAATGTCCCCCATCCCCCACAGTCCATCATGTCTCTGCACCAGAGGAGCTCAGTCTCTGTACCAGAGGGAGCTTAATGTCCCCTCCCCCACAATGTCCCCACTCCCCCACAGTCACATCAGTCTCTGTACAGAGGAGCTTACACTCTAATGTCCCCCTCCACCCACAGTCCCCCAGTCTCTGTACAGTAACATCAGTCAGTCTCTGTACCAGAGGAGCTTACGCTCTAATGTCCCCTCCCCCACAGTCCCATCAGTCTCTGTACCAGAGGAGCTTACACTCTAATGTCCCCTCCCCCACAGTCACATCAGTCACTCTGTATCAGTCCAGAGGAGCTTACACTCTAATGTCCCCTCCCCCACAGTCCCATCAGTCTCTGTACCTGAGGAGCTTACACTCTAATGTCCCCCCCCCCACAGTCACATCAGTCTCTGTACAGAGGAGCTTACACTCTAATGTCCCCTCCCCCCACAGTCAGTCATCAGTCTCTGTACCAGAGGAGCTTACACTCTAATGTCCCCTCCCCCACAGTCACATCAGTCTCTGTACCAGAGGAGCTTACACTCTAATGTCCCCTCCCCCTCTGTACAGAGGAGCATATCAGTCTGTACCAGAGGAGCTTACGCTCCCCTAATGTCCCCAGAGGAGCTCCCCCCCTCCCCCACAGTCACATCAGTCTCTGTACCAGAGGAGCTTACACTCTAATGTCCCCTCCCCCACAGTCACATCAGTCTCTGTACCAGAGGAGTCTTACACTCTCTGTAAGAGGAGCTTACACTCTAATGTCCCCTCCCCCACAGTCACATCAGTCTCTGTACAGAGGAGCTTAATGTCCCCTCCCCCACAGTCTAGTCTCTGTACAGAGGAGCTTACACTCTAATGTCCCCTCCCCCACAGTCATATCAGTCCCAGAGGAGCTTACACTCTAATGTCCCCTCCCCCACAGTCCACATCAGTCTCTGTACCAGAGGAGCTTACACTCTAATGTCCCCTCCCCCACAGTCACATCAGTCTCTGTACAGAGGAGCTTACACTCTAATGTACAGTCAGTCTCTGTAGCTTACACTCTAATGTCCCCTCCCCCACACAGTCATATCAGTCTGTACCAGAGGAGCTTACACTCTAATGTCCCCTCCCCCACAGTCACATCAGTCTCTACCAGAGGAGCTTACACTCTAATATTCAGTTCTGTACTTACACTCTAATGTCCCTCCCCCACAGTTCATATCAGTCTGTACCAGAGGAGCTTACACTCTTTCCCGGGTTCTCCGTGGGCCCATCTCAGGCCGGTTGGGATAGTTTATGGGATTGTGTGGTCTCTGCAGATTTTCTCCCCTCGCTGATCTCCTCGGATTCCATTGTTTCGGATTGAACCTTGAAGTAATGTGCTGCCATTGTGACGGGGGCTCTGTGCCGGCTGTGCAGCCCATTCTTCTCCATGAAGAGCCATGTTAGGCTACAGGAGGCTCAGCGGAGGCGACCTGCCGAGACCTTCAATGGTCTTCAATGGACGGGAAGTCAGAGGAGTGCGGAGAAATGTCTCACTTATTGGGAGCAGAAGTTTCCCTTCATTTTCTGTAGAGGTGATAAATGGCCGCCACCTCCACATATGTTCTGCTCTTTCATTGCAGTAAAGCAGATAGTAAGCCTGACACCATGCCAAGGGGGCCCCGTCCATCATTTATCGATCTGTATTATGAACATTGCCTGAGGTTTCCCATCACTTCCTGTGCTGGTGACACTATGGCACACTCAGACACACGGTGTCACCGGGACAGGAAGTGAAGTGTTTGGCATATAGGGGGGAAATATCAATGAAACCTAAAAGATGTTCGGAACCTTTCCTGTGTTTGGCTGGACATGAGCAGCACAAGGGGAAGAGGCAGAAGTATTTAAAGGTCACTCTTCATGTAAAGTACTGCAAATCTAAAGGAAAAACATTTTTTTTTTTCATTTTATAAAGAAGCCGTTCATTTGTTCAAGTGGAAGGAATAGCACCCCATCACTGGTGTCAGTGGGAGGAATAGTGCCCCATCACTGGTGTCAGTGGGAGGAATAGTGCCCCATCACTGGTGTCAATGGGAGGAACGGTGCCCCATCATTGGTGTCAGTGGGAGGAACGGTGCCCCATCATTGGTGTCAGTGGGAGGAATAGTGCCCCATCATTGGTGTCAGTGGGAGGAATAGTGCCCCATCATTGGTGTCAGTGGGAGGAACGGTGCCCCATCATTGGTATCAGTGGGAGGAATAGTGCCCCATCATTGGTGTCAGTGGGAGGAATAGTGCCCCATCATTGGTGTCAGTGGGAGGAATAGTGCCCCATCATTGGTGTCAGTGGGAGGAACGGTGCCCCATCATTGGTATCAGTGGGAGGAATAGTGCCCCATCATTGGTGTCAGTGAGAGGAATAGTGCCCCATCATTGGTGTCAGTGGGAGGAATAGTGCCCCATCATTGGTGTCAGTGGGAGGAACGGTGCCCCATCATTGGTATCAGTGGGAGGAATAGTGCCCCATCATTGGTGTCAGTGGGAGGAATAGTGCCCCATCATTGGTGTCAGTGGGAGGAATAGTGCCCCATCATTGGTGTCAGTGAGAGGAATAGTGCCCCATCATTGGTGTCAGTGGGAGGAATAGTGCCCCATCATTGGTGTCAGTGGGAGGAATAGTGCCCCATCCTTGGTGTCAGTGGGAGGAATAGTGCCCCATCATTGGTATCAGTGGGAGGAATAATGTCCCATCATTGGTGTCAGTGGGAGGAATGTCGCCCCATCATTAGTGTCAGTGGGAGGAATAGTGCCCCATCATTGGTGTCAGTGGGAGGAATAGTGCCCCATCATTGGTGTCAGTGGGAGGAATAGTGTCCCATCATTGGTATCAGTGGGAGGAATAGTGCCCCATCATTGGTGTCAGTGGGAGGAATAGTGCCCCATCATTGGTGTCACTGGTAGGAATAGCGCCCCATCATTGGTGTCCGTGGGAGGAATAATGCCCCATCATTGGTGTCAGTGGGGGAATAATGCCCCATCATTGGTGTCTGTGGGAGGAATAGTGCCCCATCATTGGTGTCAGTGGGAGGGAATAGTGCCCCATCCTTGGTGTCAGTGGGAGGAATAGTGCCCCATCCTTGGTATCAGTGGAAGGAATAGTGTCCCCATCATTGGTGTCAGTGGGAGGAATAGTGTCCCCATCATTGGTGTCAGTGGGAGGAATAGTGCCCCATCATTGGTGTCAGTGGGAGGAATAGTGCCCCATCATTGGTGTCAGTGGGAGGAATAGTGCCCCATCATTGGTGTCAGTGGGAGGAATAGTGCTCCATCATTGGTGTCAGTGGGAGGAATAGTGCCCCATCATTGGTGTCTGTGGGAGGAATAGCGCCCCATCATTGGTGTCAGTGGGAGGAATAGTGCCCCATCATTGGTGTCACTGGTAGGAATGTTGTTCCATCATTGGTGTCTGTGAGAGGAATAGCAACCCATCATTGGATGAAATAGTGTCCCAAGGGCTGGACAGAGGTAGGCAAAGGGCCACATCTGGCCCCAGGGCTGCAGTTTGGAGAGCAGTGATATACAGCATTCATGGAATACACAGTGCACACAGCTAAATCTTCTCATCCATTTAGGGTTTAGATGAAGGTTCAGTAGAATTGCTCAGTGTGTAGCCGCCTTCAGATAAAAGCGTGAATAAGTCAGATCACCAGATTGGGCGGATTGTCCCGGCTGCTGTCTGGGGTCTGCTTCCCCTCGGGGTCCTGCTGTCCCTCTTCTCGGGGTCCTGCTGTCTCTTCTCGGGGTCCTGCTGTCCCTCTTCTCGGGGTCCTGCTGTCCCTCTTCTCGGGGTCCTGCTGTCCATCTTCTCGGGGTCCTGCTGTCCCTCTTCTCGGGGTCCTGCTGTCCCTCTTCTCGGGGTCTGGAACTCTTCTTTTTATTATTTGTGTCCATTTAAAGCTCGAAGGAGCGATGTGGAGGGTGTCGGAAGGCGGATTGCCCCCGCGCTCCCTTTCACTTCAAATACACGTTATTCAATGGGGGTTTGGGGGGGCGCAAGATGTCAGCGGAGACCCCTAGAGCGTGTGTCCGGGCCCAGGGAGCACGTGTGGGGGGCGCCGGGGTGATGTCTGCTTGTGAGAGCGCTGCGTTTGAGGATTAGCGGCGAAACATATTTAAAAGCACTGCAGCTACAGAAAATCTGCCTTTCCATTTTAAATCCCATCAAATCACGATAGCCGACAATCTGTTCTCCTTTCAGCACCTACTCGGCGTCCACCCCCCCACGGCTCGCCGCCGCCCATCCCCCCCCCCCCCCACCGCATCACAGGGAGAGGGCGACAGAAGATTCCGCACATCCAGGGTGTAAACAAGGAGAGCCAAGAGCGCTGTTGTCTTGTTAGTCTCTTTCTTCTTTCTTTCTTTATGTCTTTCTTTTTTTTTTTTTTTTTCCTTTTTTTCTTTTTCTCTTTCTTTCTTTCTTTCTTTCTATTCCTTTTACTCTTTCTTTCCTTTTCTACTTTTCCTTTTTTCTTTTCTTTTTTTTCTTTCTTTTTTTTTTCTTTTCCTTTTTTCTTACTTTCTTTCTTTTTCTTTCTTTCCTTTCTACTTTTCCTTTTTTTCTTTCCCTTTTTTTTCTTTTTTTCCTTATTTCTTTCTTTCTTTTCCTTTTTTCTTTTCTTTTTTTTTCTTTCTTTTTTTTTCTTTTCCTTTTATTCTTACTTTTTTTTTTCTTTCTTTTCTTTCTTTCTTTCTTTCTTTCTTTCTTTCATTTAATTTTCTATGTTTTTTTCCTCTTTTCCTTTCTTTCTGTTATTATTTTCATTTTTCCCTTCTATTTTTATTCTATTCAGCACAGTGGCTAAGTGGTTAGCACTTCCACCTGACAGTACTCAAGTCGTCAGTTCAAATCCCAACCACGGCACCACCTGCCTGGAGTTTGCATGTTCTCCCTGTGCCTGCGTGGGTTTCCTCCGGGTACTCCAGTTTCCTCCCACACTCCAAAGACATGCTGGGAGGTGAATTGGCTCCTGTCTAAATTGTCCCTAGTATGTGTATGTATGAATGTGAGTTAGGGACCTTAGATTGTACGCCCCTCGGGGGCGGGGACTGATGTGAATGTACAATATGTATGTAAAGCGCTGAGCAAATTGATGGCGCTATATAAGTACCTGAATAAATAATAATTATTTTCCTTCTTTTTTCTTTTCTCCCCCTTTACAATGTAATTAATTTCTTTATATGTTTACTCCCTTCTCTTTTATTTTCCTTCCTGCAAAATAAAGGAAAGGAGTACAAGGTGCTCTCTCTCTCTCTAGGGACCTTCTGTTTCTCCCCTTTTCTATTTAGCCTTAGATTGTACGCTTTTACTCCTCTCTTTCTAGTGCCTCCTTCCTCCTTTTCTCTCCTTCTCCCTTTCTTTTGAAGCCCTTCCTTTCATTTTCTAGTTGAAATTTTTTTTCTCTCTTCCTCCCTTTCTGTATTTCCTTCCTTGTTTCCTTCTATTTATTTTCTTTCTTTTCTTTCATCCTTCCTTCTTTCCTTCCTGCAAAATAAAGGAAAGGAGTAGAAGTATCTCTCTCTTTCTCTCTGCCTCCTCTCTTTCTAGTCCCCTCTCCCTCTCCTTCTCCCTTTCTTTTTCCCTTTCTATCATTTTCAGTTTCTTCCTCCCTTTTCTGTTATTTCCTTCTCCTGCAAAATAAAATAGAAGAGTAGAAGTAGCTCTCTCTTGTTTTCTTTCTAGCCCCCCCCCCCCTCCTCCTCACTCTCTCTCTCTTGCTCTGTCTTCTCCCTTTCCTCTGTTTCCATCACTCTCTCGCATTTTTCTGTCTCTTTCTCCTTGGCCCCCCCCCCCCCCCCCCCCCTATACAGTATATAATGTATACCTGACTTTCCATCTGTCCTCTGTCTTTTTTTCCTGATGTGTCACTTTTCTGTCCCTCTCTTTGTAAGAATATAAATGTGTATATATAATATATATCTGTCTTTCCATCTGTCCTGTCTGCTCTACTCTTCCTGCATATCACATGTCACGCTCTCTCCATCTCATATTTCTATCCCTTTCTGTCTCTCTCTCTATGACCTCTCCCTCTCTCCATCACTTTATATAGCAATGTATATATAATGTATACCTGTCTTCCCATCCGTCCCCCACATCTTCTTTCTCTCTCCTCTCCATGTTCCTTTCCTATCTCTCTCCATCTCTCTCTCTAGTTCTTCTTTCCCTGTTTTCTGTATCTCTTCCATAGTCCCTCTCTTTTTCTTATCTTCTCTTTCTCTCTGAC